>CAWUFW010009435.1:0-45562 GCA_963921515.1 Calotriton arnoldi | reverse complement strand
TGTTGGTTCTAAAATAAAACAACTATATATTTTGATACAAAACCATTGGCCTAGAGTTCAGTTCTTGAGTGTGTGAGACCATTTGCTGACTGAGTGTGTACAACAAATGCTTTACACTGTCCTCTGATACTGCCTTACTGCTCGACCAAGCTACCACTTTAGAGAGTAAGGTTATATCTAACTTTAGCCTCTGCCAAACCTCTGGGGACTGTGGACTCTGTGCACACTGTACCTATTTGGGAACAGTATATACAGAGCCACTTTCTTACACCTGTGCACCATACAGAAACCTTCCAAGGCCTGTGGGCATCCAAGACACCTGAAGGAATCTCCCTTGAAGTGAAGGAGTCACTTCGCTGCATCTGCTGGCACTGCAACTAAGTTGACCGGTCTGCTGATCCTGGCCTGCCACGGACTCCTAAAGGCTCAGCAACACAGGTGGTGGTTCTTCACATCCCTCTAGGCCTGCCCTGTCCTCTCACCAAGTTTGAGGCCAGTATCCATCGTCGGAGCCGCAGGAACCAAACCCCTGTGCACTGCGTCGAATTGCAGTTGCAAAGGCTTGTTGGCTTCCTTCCACCAAGATCTTCGGGCTCCAAGTAGAGCCAACCTCAAGCATTTCCAGTGACCAAGATCTTCATCTTCACCGCATCACTTGCACCATGGGCCTGCATCTTTGGCGAGCTGCTTGAAGTCCTCTTGCGACTCAAGTGCCTCTGGCCTGTGGGTCCTCTCAAGGGTCATCTTTGAATTCTTTGGGCTCCCATGATTGCTCAGGGCCTACCCTGACTCCCCTGCTTGTGGTTAGTTGCCTGGACCTTGCTGGTCCCGACACTGCACCTTCTTCGCTTTCCACGTTGTATGCAGTTGCCAAGACTTGTTGGTGCTCTCGACGGACACCGACCCCTCAACTCTCGACATCCGACGTGGGACAGCTCGTGAACGGCTCCTGGTCTTCCACAGCATCGCCTAGCCCTCACAGCTGCAGCTCCAAGGTCACCGTCATCTCTCCTGCAGCACTCAACATCGGGGGGTCATTCATCTTCCATGCCTCCTGGTCATTCCTGAGTGGCATAGACTCTGTCCCCTCTGCTTGCAGGTACTTCTTAACTAGAATCCACATTTGGGTTCCACCGGACACTTTCACCTTTTCCAGCAGCGGCATCTTCCTGAAGTACTCCACTGGGTTCGACGGCAGTTTCCAACGCCACTTCACACCTTTGCACCCGGCTTCCCTGGTGTAGGTATCCTGGTTCCTAGGGTATCCATGGGTGGGGTGGCTCTCAAACCTTCCATCTTCCGCGGGGTTTCTTCAGGGTCCTCTGGGAAGAGTCTCTTTAAAATTGCAACCGCAACGTACCCATTGACTTGCATTGATCCCGCAGTCGTGTTCCCACACTCCACACGACCTCCGGGGGGCTCCTGGTTACTTACCTTGGGTGGTTCCTTGAGTCCCCGGCACTTCTACGTCTTCTGGGTATAGTCTTGAATCGAGTTGTGGTTCGCATATCACTATTTTAGTATATAGTTTGGTCTCCCCCTGGTGACCACTGTATATTACGTGCTACTTACCTGTTTCTATTGAAAAGTATTGTGTACATTGTGTATATCTCCGGCTAGGAGATATCTGTATGTGTTAGTGTGTGTCTTATAATAAATACATATTTTTATAAATACACTGTGGTTCTTTTTCACTTAATCTTTACCTATAAGATTATGTTCTGGTAAAACAAGCTGCTTTACACTCCTTCTGGATTAAGCCTGAAGGCTGCTCTCCACAGCTACCACTTAGAGAGGTCTCTAAAGATGTCTAAAAGCATTAAAGAACAAGTTACTTACCTTCGGTAACAATGTATCTGTAAGAGGCATTAGTAGTTCTAGATTCCTTACCTTAGAATTTCCCCCAAGCGTCAGACTGGATCCAGAGAAATTTTTTCGTAGCAGTACCCCTGCGCATCGGTCGACTCTGCGTTCGCCGTCGTGGTCACCAGGATGACGTTGCGGGGTCTACATAGACGCCGCCCCTGCGTGCTGACGTCAGTTCTGACACGACTTTCCACGCCAGAAGCGCAGAGCCATGCAAGACACTGACCACTGGTGCACATAACTAGGGCCCTGTAAGGGAGTCCCTATCCCTAGAAGTCAGTTCGCAGAACGGGGAGGATGGGTGGGGCGGTAAGGAATCTATAACTACTGTCTCTTACAGATAATACATCGTTACCGAAGGTAAGTAACTTGTTCATCTGAAGCACAAGTTACTAACTTGTGTAACGATATATCTGTAAGAGACAGTAGTTAGTGACAGATTCCTTACCTTAGAATATCCCCAGGCGTCAGGCTGGATCCGGAAAGTTTTTGCGTAGCAGTACCCTTGCGCGTCGGTAGGCGGCGTCGTGCGGCTCCGCGTCCGTCGTCGGCGTCGTGATCGCCGGGATGACGTCGCGGGCAGTACTTAGGCGCCGCCCCTGCGCGCTGATGTCAGTTCTGTACACGACTTTCCGCGCCAGGAACGCAGAGCCATGCAAGAAGCTGACATAGGTGTCTGAAAAATACTAGGGCCCTGAAAGGGATGTCCTTAACCCTAGAAATCAGTTCGCAGAACGGGGAGGATGGGTGGGGCGGTAAGGAATCTGTCACTAACTACTGTCTCTTACAGATATATCGTTACACAAGTTAGTAACTTGTGCATCTGAAAGAGACACGTTAGTGACAGATTCCTTACCTTAGAATAGATACCCCATTAATACCAACCCCGGTGGTGGGTCTGCGAACAAAGATCAGACAAGGAAGTCCTGGAGGACAGAACGGCCAAAGAAGCCGTCCCTCCGGACCTGACTGTCAAGGCAGTAATGCTTTGTAAACGTGTGCAGCGAGGCCCACGTAGCTGCCTGACAGATAACCGGCAGCGGAACACCGCGGCCCAAGGCCGTGGTAGCAGCCGTTGCCCTGGTGGAATGGGCACGCAGCCCAACAGGAGGCTCCTTTTAGCCAAAGAATAGCAGGTCTTGATGCACAAGGTAACCCAGCGGGAGATGGTCTTCTTGTGCACCGCCCGACCATTTTTGGCGCCCACGTAGCCAACAAAGAGCTGGTCATCCACCCGGAAGTGTTTTGTGCGGTCAATATAGAAGGAGAGCGCACGTTTTGGGTCCAGACGGTGGAGCCTCTCTTCCTCTCTGGAAGGATGCGGAGGCGGAAAGAAGGTGGGCAAAGTGATGGTCTGCCCAATGTGGAAAGCAGTAACCACCTTTGGCAAGAAGGACGGACGCGTCCGAAGAACAACCTTGTCTGGATGAACAGACAGAAAGGGAGGTTTGCAAGATAGAGCCTGGAGCTCACTCACCCGCCGAGCGGAGGTGATGGCCACCAGAAAGGCTGTCTTCAGAGTCAGAAGACGAAGAGGACAGTTATGTAGAGGCTCAAAGGAGCGCACATTAAAAGGTAAGAACCAAGTTCAAGTCCCACTGAGGCATCACAAACGGAACAGGAGGGAAGAGGTGTGTAATGCCTTTTAGAAACCTGTTAACAACAGGGGACTTGAAAAGGGAGGGCTGATCCGGGAGCCTGAGGAAGGCCGAGATAGCACAAAGATAACCCTTGATGGTACCCAGGGCAGAACCCTGTTGGGCCAGAGAGAGAAGGAACAGAAGGACCTCAGAAAGAGGGGCAGAAAGGGGATTCACAGCCTTTGCTGTGCACCATGCCACAAATTTGTTCCACCTGCAGGCGTATACCACCTTAGTGGAGGGACGCCTGGCTGCCAGAATCACATCACAAACTTCGGGAGGCAAGTCGAAAGGAATCAACTGCCGCCGCTCAATCTCCACGCAAGCAGCTGTAGACTGGACAGGTTCGGGTGGAGGACCGTCCCCTGCTGCTGCGACAGAAGATCCTCCCGAAGAGGCAGACGGATCGGGGGATCTACGCTCATATTGAGTAGCTCGGGATACCAAACTCTTCGAGCCCAGTCCGGAGCCACAAGAATGACTTGGGCCCGGTCGTGCCGAATCTTCTTCAACACTCTGGGTAGAAGTGGTATAGGCGGAAAGGCGTACAACAGACCACAACTCCACTCGCGACGAAAAGCGTCGCCGAGCGAGTGCCGCCTTGGAAATTCCAACGCGCAGAACTGATGACATTGCGCGTTCTCTTCGGTGGCGAATAGATCTAACCAAGGCTCTCCCCACTGTAGAAAGAGTCCTTGCGCCACTTCCGAGTGAAGACGCCATTCGTGATCCATCATGCACCTGCGGCTGAGTTCGTCCGCCCTGGCGTTCAGGGAACCTGCCAGGTGTTGAACCATCAGGAACATGCCCTGATGTTCCAGCCATGTCCAGAGGCGCAGAGCCTCCTGACAAAGGGTCCAAGACCCCACCCCGCCCTGTTTGTTGCAGTACCACATGGCGGTGGTGTTGTCTGTGAACACCTGCACTACCTTCCCTTTGACAGAGGGAAGGTATGCCTTGAGTGCAAGTCGGATCGCCCGGAGCTCCAGAAGGTTGATATGGAGCCGGGACTCCGCGGGAGACCAGAGGCCTCTGATCTCCGCCTCTCCCATGTGACCGCCCCATCCCAGAAGGGACGCGTCCGTCACAACTGTATGCTCTGGCTGGGGAAGGGAGAGGGATCTGCCCATGACCCATTGCCGGTTCGAGAGCCACCACTGCAACTGTTTTGCAGTTCCCTCCGAGATCTGGACGTGATCGGCCAGGTTGCCCTGGTGCTGCGCCCACTGGAACTTCAGGTCCCACTGCAGAGCCCGCATATGCCATCTGGCATGATTGACCAGCAGGATGCAGGAGGCCATGAGGCCCAGCAGCCTCAGGGTCATCCGTACCGAAACCCAGGATAAAGGCTGAAAGATCGGAATCATAGCCTGAATATCCCGGACTCGCCGTTCGGGAGGATAGGCCCGAAACTGCGTCGTGTCCAGAACTGCTCCGATGAAAAGGAGCTGTGGAGAAGGAATCAGATGCGACTTCGGCACATTGATGGAGAACCCCAGCGAGTGCAGGAGTTCGGCCGTAGTCTGGAGGTGGGAGACGACTGCCTGGGACGAGCCCGCCTTCAGCAGCCAGTCGTCGAGGTAGGGGAAGACTGAAACCCCTGCCCGGCGCAGATGAGCTGCGACCACCGCCATCACTTTCGTGAACACCCGAGGGGCACTGGTAAGGCCAAGGGGAGCACGGTGAACTGAAAATGCTCGGGGCCTACCGTGAACCGAAGGTAACGCCGGTGAGCCGGCAGGACGGGGATGTGGAAATAGGCGTCCTGCAAGTCCAACGCTACCAACCAGTCTCCAGGGTCGAGGGCAGTCAAGACCTGAGCTAGGGTGAGCATCTTGAACTTCTCCTTCCGGAGGAAGCGATTGACGTTCCGGAGGTCCAAGATAGGACGCATGTCCTCCTTGTCCTTCTTGGGCACCAGGAAGTAGTGGGAGTAGCAACCACGCCCTACTTCTGGGGTCGGAACATGCTCGATGGCCCTCTTGGCCAAGAGGGCCGCGACTTCCTTCTGCAGAAGTACCAAGTGATCCCCTGACATGCGGTGGAATTGAGGTGGCATGGCTGGGGGGGAGGGAGTAGCCCCTTCGGACAATGTCCAAGACCCACCTGTCCGAGGTGATGGTACGCCAGTGGGGAAGGTGATGGCGGACCCTGCCCCCTACTGGCGTGCTGTGCACCTGAAAGGAGGGACTAGGAGGGTTTGGAGGCCGCGGACGGTTTGGAGGTGGTGGCCTGACCCGCACGCTGGTTGCCCGATCCGCCACGGCGGAATCCACGTCCTCGGCCACGCGAAGACGCCTGCTGCGCGGGCCGGTGGCTGGGCTGCTGACGTGAAGGCGCCCCTACCGTGGCCACGATAGGGGCGAAAAGCAGAAGTCAGCGGAGGGCGTGTAGCAGAAAGGCCCAGGGACTGGGCAGTAGCCCGTGAGTCCTTAAAGCGCTCCAACGCATGGTCTGCTTTGGACCCAAAAAGACCGACTCCATCAAAGGGCATGTCCATGAGAGTATTCTGGACATCCCCTGAAAAACCAGTGGTTCTCAGCCAGGCGTGGCGTCGCAGCGCCACCGTCGTTGCAATAGACCTGCCCAGCGAGTCGGCGGTATCAAGGCCACATCGTATCGTGTATTTGGCCGCAACCCTTCCTTCCCGCAATGGCGCGGGAAAGCAGTGTCTGGACCTCCTCAGAACACTGGGGCAAAACATCCGCCACCGAATCCCACAAGGAGTGGGTATATCGGCCCAAAAGACAAGCGGTGTTGATGGACCGCAAGCCAGCACTGGAGGAAGAAAAACCCTTCTTCCCAAATTGATCCAGGCGTTTGGATTCCCTATCCGGAGGGGCGGTAGGGAAGGCGGTTTGGGAAGCGGAGGCTTGGACAACCAAGCTCTCAGGAGTGGGGTGGACAGAGAGAAACAGGGGTCGCCCGGAGCTGGGCGATGGCGTCGGGACATGTTCCTATCCACAGGAGCCCCTGTGTTGGGCTTGGACCAGGCGCCCAAAAGAACGTCAGTGAGGGCGTCGTTAAACGGCAGCACAGTCTCCTTAGAGGAGGCTGCCGGCTGAAGCACCTCTGTCAAGAGATTAGTCTTGACCGCCACAGTAGGGAGTTGGAGATGTAAGGCTCCAGCCGCCCTACGCAACACCATTGCAAAATTGGCTCCCTCCTCCGTAGCCACGGGAGGAGACAGCATGCCAGTGTCAGGGGAAGTATCTAGACCACTGGCATCCCCTAGACCCTCTGTCCAGTCCTCATCGTACTGACACTGTTGTGCCAGAGGGTCATCAGACCCCTCCCAGTCCTCCTGGTCCTCCTCTGGTTCAAAATAAGGGGGAGGAGGGACATTTGGGACCCAAGGTCTCATCGGCGCCGGAACCGGCGTCGAGCGACGTCGGTCCGGGTCCATGTCCGGAGCCGGAAGGAACTGGGGGACGCCGCCGCCCGGAGCCCCAGGCGGCGTCGAGAACGGCACCGGAGACATCGGCGCCGGCGGAGGTGTCGTTAGGTCGACCGGCGTTGATGGGGGTTGTGGAGCCGGGATCGAGGCCGGGGCCGGAGCCGGAGCCGGGATCGAGGCTGGAGGCACGGGCGACGCCGGAGCCGACGGCGACGCCGGAGCAACCCTATCAGGGCCCGCGGGCCCGAAGGCGCACCGGAGGGACCTGGAGGCCCGAAGAGGCGGGCCATGGCCGACAGGAATTCCTGTACTTGGGCCGGATCCGCCCCGAACCCGGGAAGGACGGGTATTGCGGGGCGACTCCACAGGCATGTCCGGGGCCGCGGGGCGGGGACAGTGCCGGGAGGGGCCTCAGCCGAGTCGCGAGACCGGCGAGGCGAAGTCCTAGAGCGACGATGCTTTTGGACTTTTTGTGTTTGGACTTACCGGACGAAGAAGACTTCGATGCCGACGACCGGTGTGGACTCCGCGATCGACCCCTGGACCTCTCACGCGACCGGGGCTTGCACGGAGCCGAACGCCGGGCGTCCAGGAGCTTTCGAGACCGCTCTCGCAAAGCTTTCGGGTTGAGGGCCCGGCAGTCGGAACAAGACTCCGTGTCGTGGCCTCGGCCGAGGCAGAAGAGACACTCCCGATGCGGGTCTGTGATGGACATCATCCGAGCACAGGCGCCGCAACGTTTAAACCCGGGCATCCCTACGACACCTTGAAGTCGATTGATAGAAAAAACAGTGAAAAATTCACCAAAAAAGTTTGGTCAAAAAATGACCAGGGCACTGCTCTTCCCGGATCTGCGCTTGCTGGCGCGGAAAAAGAAGAACTGATGTCAGCGCGCAGGGGCGGCGCCTAAGTACTGCCCGCGACGTCAGCCCGGCGATCACGACGCCGACGACGGACGCGGAGCCGCACGACGCCGCCTACCGACGCGCAAGGGTACTGCTACGCAAAAACTTTCCGGATCCAGCCTGACGCCTGGGGATATTCTAAGGTAAGGAATCTGTCACTAACGTGTCTCTTTCAGATAGAGACCGTAGTTATAGATTCTTTACCTTAGAATAGATGCCCCAGCAATGCCAGCCCCGGTGGTGGGTCTGCGAACTAAGTTCACACCAGGAAGTCCTGGAGAACAGAACGGCCGAAAAAGCCGTCTCTCCGGACTTGGCTGTCCAGGCAGTAATGTTTCGTGAACGTGTGCAGGGATGCCCACGTGGCTCCCTGGCACATGTCAACCAACGGAACTCCATGTCCCAAAGCAGTAGTGGCTGCCTTCACCCTGGTACAGTGGGCGCGCAGTCCTACTGGAGGATCCTTTTTCGCCAAAGATTAACAGATCTTAATGCATAAGACCACCCATCGAGAGATGGTACATTTGTGCACTGCCCGACCTTTTTTGGTGCCCACATAACCCACGAAGAGTTGATCGTCCACCCGGAAGTCTTTAGTGCGGTCAAGGTAGAAGGACAGCGCACGTTTTGCGTCCAGACGGGGGAGTGTCTCCTCCTTGAAAGGATGCGGAGGCGGGAAAAAGGTGGGCAATGTGATGGTCTGGCCTATGTGGAAAGAGGTAACCACTTTGGGCAGAAAAGAAGGCCTAGTACGAAGGACCACTTTGTCCGGATGGACAGCAAGAAAGGGAGGTTTGGAAGAAAGAGCCTGAAGCTCACTCACCCTGTGAGCAGAGGCGATGGCGAGCAGGAAAGCAGTTTTCAAAGTAAGAAGACGAAGAGGACAATTATGTAGTGGCTAAAAGGGAGCACACATAAGATAAGTAAGAACAAAATTCAAGTCCCACTGGGGCATTACGAAAGGAGAAGGAGGAGAGATGAGTAATGCCCTTCAGAAATCTGTTAACAATAGGGGACTTGAAAAGAGAAGTCTGATCAGGAAGGCGAAGAAAGGCCGTAATGGCTGAAAGATAGCTTTTAAGGGTGCCCAGAGCAGAGCCCTGCTGGGCCAAAGAAAGAATGAAGAGAAGAACCTCAGAAAGAGGAGCAGAAAGGGGATCCACAGCCTTTGCTGTGCACCATGCCACAAATTTGTTCCATCTACAGGCAAATACCGTTTTAGTGGAGGGACGCCTGGCTGCCAAGATGACGTTACAGACTTCGGGAGGAAGGTCGAAAGGTGTCAACTGTCGCCGCTCAATCTCTACACAAGGAGGTGGAGGCTGGACAGGTTCGGGTGAAGAACCGTCCCCTGCTGCTGCGACAGAAGGTCCTCCCGAAGAGGCAGTCTGATCGGAGGATCGATGGCCATGCTCAGGAGCTCGGGGTACCAAACTCTTCGTGCCCAGTCCGAAGCCACAAGAATGACTTGGGCCTGATCGCGCTTGATTGTCTTCAGCACTCTGGGTAGAAGTGGTACAGGCAGAAAAGCGTACAGGAGGCCGCAATTCCACTTGCGACGAAAGGCGTCGCCGAGCGAGTGCCGCCTTGGAAACTCCAACGCGCAGAACTGCTGACATTGAGCGCTCTCTTCGGTGGCGAATAGATCTAACCAAGGCGCTCCCCACTGCTGAAAGAGACCTTGCACCACCTCCGAGTGAAGACGCCATTCATGATTCATCATGCACCGGCAGCTGAGTTCGTCCGCACTGGCGTTCAGAGAAACTGCCAGGTGTTGAACCACCAGGGACATGCCCTGATGTTCCAGCCACTTCCAGAGACAAAGTGCCTACTGACATAGGGTCCATGACCCCACCCCGCCCTGTTTGTTGCAGTACCACATGGCGGTGGTGTTGTCCGTGAACACCTGCACTAATCTTCCCTGGACAGAGGGAAGGAATGCTTTTAGTGCAAGACGAATCGCCCGAAGCTCAAGAAGGTTGATGTGGAGCCTGGACTTCGCCAGAGACCAGATGCCTCTGATCTCCGGCTCCCCCATGTGGCCGCCCCATCACAGAAGTGATGCATCGGTCACCACTGTGAACTCTGGTTGGGGAAGGGAGAGGGATCTGCCGTCGACCCAATCCTGGTTCGTTAGCCACCACTGCAATTGGTGTGCAGTGCCCTCCGAGATCTGGACGCAATCGGACAGGTTCCCCTGGTGCTGCGCCCACTGGAACTTCAGGTCCCACTGCAGAGCCCGCATATGCCATCTGGCATGGTCCACCGGCAGGATGCAGGAGGCCATGAGGCCCAGCAGCCTCAGGGTCATTCTCACCGAAATCCGGGATAGAGGCTGAAACATCAGTATCATAGCCCGAATATCCCAGACTCGCTGTTCGGGAGGATAAGCCCGAAACTGCGCTGTATCCATAACAGCTCCAATGAAAAGGAGCTTCTGAGAGGGAATCAGGTGCGACTTCGGCACGTTGATAGTGAACCCCAGCGAATGCAGGAGGTCCGCCGTAGCCTGGAGGTGGGAGACGGCAGCCTGGGGCGAGCCCGCCTTCAACAGCCAGTCGTCGAGATAGGGGAAGACTGGAACCCCTGATCTGCGCAGATGAGCTGCGACCACCGCCATCACTTTCGTGAACACCCGAGGGGCGCTGGTAAGGCCAAAGGGGAGCAAGGTAAATTGAAAACGCTCGTGGCCTACCGTGAACCGTAGGTAACGCCGGTGGGCAGGCAAGACGGGGATGTGAAAATAAGCGTCCTGCAAGTCCAACACTACCATCCAGTCTCCAGGATCGAGGGCAAACAGGACCCGAGCCAAGGATAACATTTTGAACTTCTCCTTCCGGAGGAAGCAGTTGACGTCCCTGAGGTCTAAGATAGGCCGCAGGCCTTTGTCCTTCTTGGGTACCAGGAAGTAGTGGGAGTAGCAACCACGACATACTTCTGGCACAGGGACTCGTTCGACAGCCCCCTTGGCTAGGAGAGCTGTAACTTCTTGGCGGAGAAGGTCCAAGTGATCCTCCGACATGCGATGGAGCGTTGGTGGCATGGAGGGAGGGGTAGTCTCGAAGGGGAGGGAGTAGCCCCTTCGGACTATCTGCAAAACCCACCTGTCCGACGTGATGGTGAGCCAGTGGGGTAGGTGATGCCGGATCCTGCTGCCCACTGGCAACTGGTGGCCCTGAAAAGTCGGACTAGGAAGGTTTGGAGGCTGCTGCAGGGAGGGGCATTGGTGGACTGGCCCGCCCGCTGGCCCACAGACCAGAGATGCTAGGTCCCACATCCTCGGCCACGCATAGGCTGGGTAGCTTGCGTGGCCCTGTGGCTCTGGGTGGAACGTGGTAGGGCACCCCTTCCGTAGCTAGGAAAGGGGAGAAAGGAAGACTGCATGGGGCGATAAGTTGCTGCGAGGCCCAAGGAGCTGGCCGTGACCCTAGAGTCCTTGAAGCGCTCGAGTGTGTTGTCTGCCTTGTCACCAAACAGGCGACGGCCATCAAAGGGCATGTCCAAAAGTGTGGATTGAACATCCTCAGATAAGCCAGATGTTCTCAGCCAGGCGCAGCACCTCAAGGCTAACGACGTGGAAACCGTCCTACCCAGCAAGTCGGCGGTCTCCAGTCCACACCAGATGGTGAACTTAGCTGCGTCTCGACCCTCTGCAACAGCGCGGGTGAGCACGGCCCGGGCCTTCTCCGGGCACTGTGGCAGCACTTGCGCGACCGTATCCGACACCGTGTGTGTATAACGGCCCAAGAGATATGCGGTGTTGACCGACAACCGTCCTAAGCTGGCAAGAGAAAACATCTTCTTCCCAAGATAGTCCAGCTTGGATTCCCTATCTGGGGGAGCAGTAGGGAATGCGCCTTTTGAGGATGAGGCTTGGACCACCAAGCTCTCAGGGGTAGGGTGTTGGGAGAGGAAATGTGGGTCGCCCGGGGCCGGGCAGTGGCGTCGGGCAATCATCCTGTCCACATGAGCCCCTGTGCTGGGCTTGGACCAAGTGCCAATGCATGCAATTTCTGAAGCAGAACAGCATCAGTGCGGCCCCTCACGGCACCACCTACAAGTCCGCAGAGGCTCAGCTCAAAAGTTTCCAGAACCAGTCTAACGTCTGGGGAATATTCAAAAAGTGAAGAATCTCCAGTTACAAGTCTATCAGAAAAACTTGAAGACAGTAAAATAGAAATAAACATCTAATGATCTTGGACAGCATTTTTCTGGCACAGTTCATCATGACCCTTCAATTCACAATCGATGTTACACCTTTCTCAGGTGGTCTATTGAGACTAAATCATCCTTTGACAGAATGAACTGTGCGCTAAAGTTTACAATAGCAAATACTGCTACAATTAATTATGAGAACATTACACTGTGACTTCACCTGAAACAGCAGGCAAATCTAAATTCTGAGGAGCGTCTGTCCCTGTCAGACGGAGAGAAGACTTGGATCAACTGCATAAGCTTCAGGCAAGAAAGCTCACAATTTCAAATTGAGCAATGGATTCCTTAGGAGTACAGAAACCAACAAAACTTGCCAATCGTGAATTTCTTATTACAAATAGCGCACATACTACATCTGTGATTCCTTGTTTTCAATGCCTTTCACTAAGGGCGGAGTTATTCTATGCTAGCCAAATGTTAATAAAGTACTGCCATCTTATGACATGAACATAAGATTTGCTCATTTTTAGGCAATTATTAAAAGCACGACTTATTCTTCCACTAGACAAAGTTCTTTTTGAGTGAATATAAGAGACATGAAGTGAACATCATTCTTAAAACAATTGCAGGGTAAGGTTAGTGTGATGAAAAACATGGTCTGGAGACATTTGTGGAGTGTGAGGTAATGTGTTTTAGTAAGAGTGGATACTGTTTTTTTTAAAACATACTTTATTGGTTTTCTCGATGTACAATACTTCTTACATCCACTATTGCTTGAGGCATACAGTTAACCCCGTGGGGTACAACACAGTTATGCTTCTCCGTAAGTATGTTTACAAAAGGGGTAAAGTCCATGAGCGGATGTGGAATTGCATATAGTAGTACACACAATGCATTATGTCTTATTCATACAGATACAAAAAGAACATAATACTCCGCTAAACCACCCCTACCCTCCCACCCTCCCTCCTGGCTCACCCCTGATTACGCCCATGCGGGTACAGGATCAAGCTCAGTCGAGATGCTATACTCATGCTAAGGTATTTGGAGTTTGTGCATTTCCCTACGACCAGCGGTGTTTACTAAGCATAAAATCACAACCTACAGTACAGATTATGGGGTGGGCTAGCGCCATACTATGTGTTATATTGTTAGGGATTCTGTGGCTTTAAATGTTTCCAACATCAAGTCCCACTCCATGGAGATAGGTGTTTTCCGTAAGCCCCTGTATTCTTCCCTACGTGTAACTGCACTCTCTGCCCTTTCCCAGCTAATCACCTTATGTCAACTTTGTGCTGTAGGGGGCAAGGCCGATTTCCATCTCATAGTGATGGATCGCTTTGCGATGAGTAAGGCCAAGTCTGCAAATCTGAGCTGTACCTTCTTAGGCTTAGGGCGACGCTGTAATTCCAATATACATCGTTCTGCTGTGTCCCAGTTAGCAATCCCCCTCGCAGTTCCTATTACTCTTATTGTGACTTTGGCCCAGAAGGCAGACAGGCGTGGGCATGCCCACGTCATGTGTATAAGGTCGACGTCGTGTGTGTGACATCTTGGCCAGTGATCCTGTGCCGCTGGGTACATTTTCTTTAGTCGGTGTGGTGTGAGGTAGGCCCTATGTAGTTACTGTATGAATTTAAATTTAGCGTTACGGGATACCCTCTTGGGGTACTCCAGGAGAGAGTCCCATTCCTTATCTGATAGTTCCCTGCCAATATCTCCATTCCACTTTTCTCTAAGTGCAGTGAGGGGGGTTGCTGCATGCGAGCAAATGCCCCTATAAACCCATCTAATCAGAGGGCGACCATTGCCCATTAGGTACAAAGTATGAACTAGCTTGTGTACAGGAGGCTCCCTGTTATCCGGTGCCCAATGTTTCTTAACATATTTAGATATACTTGCATGCAAAATGAAAAGGGATCGTGGATCTCCATGTTCCCGAGTGAAGTTCTCATGATCTAGCAGCATACCATCTGCGAACAGCATTCCTACCGTACTCACTCCTTCCCTTTCCCATTTATATATGCTCCACTTGGTTACTAATCCTGTAGGTGTGGGAATCGCTAGCAGTAGGGTACTGGGAGCATATGGGAGCCGCTGGTTTATATATTGTATTGCTCTTCTCCAGTAGGTTAGGGCCATCCAAAGTAATAGGGGGCTGCAGGCGGGATCTTGCTTTGGGGCAATAGTAAGGCATGGAGAGCGCCTCGGGCCAAGGTTTGTGGCGTATATCCTAGTTCATGTAAGTTGCATCCTGCAAGCCAGTATGCAAGCCATTGCAGCTGGCTCGCAAAGCAGTATACACGGAAATCTGGTGCCCCCATGCCCCCTCTGTCCGTTCCCAGCTGCAGCTTTGGGAGTCCCACCCTCTTGCGGCCCTTCCCCCGTATCAAGTCCGACAAGAGTGTGTTTAGGGTTTTGAAAAACATGGTCGGGATCACTATTGGAAGGTTGGTGAAATAGTACAGTAATCGCGGGAGAATGACCATTTTGAAAATGGCTATTCTGCCCGCTACCGAGATGGGCAGTGATGTCCAAAATGTTATTTGGGTTCGAAGTGCGTTGACTGCCCTCAGGAGGTTACCGTCTAGAAAATCTTGTGGGGCCCTGTGTATTTGGATGCCCAAGTATTTAAAGGCGATTGGCGCGGCCGGAAGAGTAAGGAGCCCAAATCGGATAGGTTCTGGGTGTACCTCGGGGTGAAATAGGAACGCAGAGGACTTGGTCTCATTTATGGTAAGTCCCGAAATTTGTTCAAACTGCTTAAATATGTGCGGTATGGGCTCGAAATGGTCTTTTAGGTCGCGAACATAAAGGATGATATCGTCAGCATATGATGATAGTACATGCGTAGTGTTACCAATGCAAATGCCTTATCCCGCTGCCTCTTTCCGAAGTTTTATTGCTAGGGGTTCAAGCGCTAGCACAAATAGGAGTGGTGATAGTGGGCAGCCTTGACGTGTGCCTCTGCCCACTGGGTAGGGATGCGATACATACGCACCTGTGCTGGCTCTCGCAGTGGGTACCGTATAGAGCAGTTTAACCCAGCGCACATATGCAGGGGGAATACCAAACTTGCTGAGTATTATTAACATGTATTCCCAACTAAGGGTATCAAAGGCTTGGCGCAAGTCTAAGGAGATGCAACAGGCTCCCAAAAGGTCGTTAGGGGTGGCCTCCAGGACGTGATAGAGACGCCTGATATTGAGAGGTGCTACGGCCAGGCACAAAACCGCATTGATCCGTGTGTATAAGTTGTGGCAGGAAAGGAAGTAGACAGCGGGCTAAAATTTTACTTAGGATTTTATATTCAGTATTTAAAAGCAATAGCGGTCGGTATCCTGAGATGTCTGTGGGATCCCTGCCGGGCTTGGGAAGAGAGGTAACTAGGGCTTGCATTGTGGTAGGGGGGAAGCTTCCAGATTCTAGAGCTGACTGGTATAGGCGCTCTAAACGAGGGACTAATTTGTACGAGAAGGTGTCGTAAAATTCTGCCGGTAGGCCATCTAATCCTGGTGTTTTGTTGCGTGGGAGTTCCCGGATAAGTACCTTGATCTCGGTTTTGGAGATTTGGCCTGCTATATCTTTTTGGTTCGCCTGGGACAATTGGGTACAAGTGAGATCACACAGGAAGGTTTCTATCGGTTCCTCGCCTACCCCTTCGGGGGCCTCGTACAGTGTCTTGTAGTATTCGCAGAAGGCTAAGTTTATATCTATTTACGTGTTCACTGTTGTGCCACTAGGTGTGATAACTTCGTGTATAGGGGTGGGTGGTGGTGCATCGCGTAAGATTCGTGCTAGTAGAGTGCCTGACTTGTCCGCTTCTGCATGCCTCAGTTGTGTGTAGGATTGATAATCTATTATGCGTAGTCGTTCTAGTAGATCTGCGTGTGTTATGCGTGCTTCTTGCAGAGCTTCCGCTTTAGTGGGATCAATGACGGTTTTCTGCTCTAATTGATTCAGCTTGTTTTCTACCTCTTAAGTCTTTGTGAACCGTTTGTCGGGCCCCTACAGTTGTGCTGATGGCTGTACCTCTCACTACAGTCTTGAATGCTTTGAATGCTTTCCATTCTGTTAGTCGCGAGGACACCGTTTCAGTATTTTCAGCAAAATATTTGGTGATGGTTGTAGCCATAGTGTTACGAAACACTGCATCTTCCAGCATCTGCAGCTTCCAGGTGGGGACTGGTGTAAGGGTCCTCCCGCAAGACAGTGACCTCTAAGGGGTTATCTTCTCAAAAAGTCTTCCTAAAGTACGTGGTGTGCATGACTTGGGCCGTGAGGGTAAGGGAGCAGAACACCCTATCAAGTCTCGTGTGGAGCATGTGGGGCGGGGAGTAGAACGAGTATTCGCGGCAGTTTGGGTTTTTGATACGCTAAGCGTCCACCAGTGACTAACCCCCAGCCCACCCACGGAGGGCATCAAACCTGCTTGATGGCAGTTGCTCCTTGTAATGGGTGATGCGAGCGGTCTAAGCTTATGTCTAAGACTGCGTTATAATCTCCCCCTAATAACCAGGGGTAATTTACCCAGTCCGTTAGCGTTGCGTTTAGACTTTCTAAGAATTTATCCTGATCGTAGTTCTGGCATATATACTGCCTATAACTGTGTGTGTGCCATCTAGCATGCCATGTATCAGGACATATCTACCATTTACGTCTATTTGCAGTTCTAGGGCAACAGATGGGGTTCAGTTTCTGACCCAGATAGCAGCTCCCCTTGCAAAAGCGGAATATGATGTATTAAACACTTGCCCTCTCCACTTTCTATGTAGTTTAATAGCCTCGGAATTGGTGAAGTGTGGCTCCTGCAATAAGACAATTGGCACTTTTCTTCTATTCAACTGGGTGTGTATTCTGCGTCGTTTGTGCACTGAGCCCATGCCCCTGACATTCCATGTAACTATAGTATACTTTCCCGGTGTAGCCATAGGTTCGTTTGTGCACTGAGCCCATGCCCCTGACATTCCATGTAACTATAGAATACTTTCCCGGTGTAGCCATAGGTATGTGTATATTGTTTTTTATCTTACCGCCTCCTGTGAGTTGGGACTTCTACGCACTATGATGGGAGGTGAGCCAGTTAAACAACTTCCCTTGTTACAACCCAATACAAGGTCTAACATAGAACAGTGGTGGATCAAACAGATAACCAACTCAGTAAACAGTTCAACTGTAACCATCTTGCGTTAGCTACGGGGGATATGGTTACTATGCCTTGCAGATCTCTCGTAATCTTGGGTTACAGTATGGCTGACTGGACCTTGGCCATTTATGAAGTCTGTGTTGTGAGGTGGGGAGTTCGCCAGGGTCTGTAGCTCGTATTCATCAAGGCAAGTTAGAGTCGATCTTGGTGCCTAGGTTGGGAAGTTAACCTAAATAGTCATTCACCGTTTGCGGGGGGATGGAAGGGAATAGAGCGAGACTATTTTCAGAGACCGATTGCATATTAGTGTCCTCCGAGGACTCAGCTGAGAGAAGATCTTGATCTTTAAACGCCACCGCTGTGAGTAATGCTGCTTTTCGGCTTTCCAGCACTTGTTTCGGGGATGGGCTTTTGGCTGTGGCCTTTCGACTTAATTTGTTTCTGCGCGTTTTCCCATTCAGTGCTGGTTGTGATCCTGGGTTCTTGCTCTGCGTTGACCTTAGAAGAGAATGCCACTTCCACCCAGTCAGCGACCGCCTCTGGATTCTCAAAGAAGTATGACTTTTGCTTGTGCATGATCTTAAGGCGGGTGGGGAACAGTAAAGCATATTTGAGGTTTAGGGCTCTAAGTTTCTTTTTTACTTCTTGACAGGAGGCCCTCTGGCGTTGGACCGTAATTGTGAAGTCCAGGTAGAGTGAGATCTGTTGGTTTTCGTACAGTATGGATAAGTTACTTACCTGTAATCCTAGTTCTCTTCCAGGGGTATCCTCATCAAAGTCATAAGCACTGAATATTCCCGCCCATGTGCGGGGACCCCGGAAATAATAAAAAAAATTATATATGAAAAACATACATATATACATACATATACATAAATATACATATATATATATATATATATATATATATATATATATATAAAAATATATATTATTTTTTCTCATACCAATGCAGCTCTCATTTAGGAGGCTAAACAATGTAATAAAAACACAAACTGCTTTTGCAACCATACATAACATATGCATAAAAACACATCAGGGCAAGAAGCACTTGAACTCTGTTTTTTAATGAGTAAACCTCATGAGTAAACTGCAAAAGAAAAATAGGCATCGTTAGCCTACAGGCTGCATTGTACACCAACATAGAAAATGAAAGCAATTTTCCATAAAACTGGCACCGTGCCTTTAAGGCAGCCATGACCCCTAGCTTCCCATCATGCCTCAGGGGTGACAGTTAGGTCAGTTGTTCTTTGCGTAACCCTGAAAATCAGGGCACCAAGATAATATTTAACAATGAAATAATCTCATTTGCCTGGGGAGGCGGGTGGGTTGCTTATGACTTTGATGAGGATACCCCTGGAAGAGAACTAGGATTACAGGTAAGTAACTTATCCTTCTCTTCCAGGGGATCCTCATCAATAGTCATAAGCACTGAAGCACAAGTTACTAACTTGTGTAACGATATATCTGTAAGAGACAGTAGTTAGTGATAGATTCCTTACCTTAGAATATCCCCAGGCGTCAGGCTGGATCCGGAAAGTTTTGCGTAGCAGTACCCTTGCGCGTCGGTAGGCGGCGTCGTGCGGCTCCGCGTCCGTCGTCGGCGTCGTGATCGCCGGGATGACGTCGCGGGCAGTACTTAGGCGCCGCCCCTGCGCGCTGACGTCAGTTCTGTACACGACTTTCCGCGCCAGGAACGCAGAGCCATGCAAGAAGCTGACACAGGTGTCTGAAAAATACTAGGGCCCTGAAAGGGATGTCCTTAACCCTAGAAATCAGTTCGCAGAACGGGGAGGATGGGTGGGCGGTAAGGAATCTATCACTAACTACTGTCTCTTACAGATATATCGTTACACAAGTTAGTAACTTGTGCATCTGAAAGAGACACGTTAGTGATAGATTCCTTACCTTAGAATAGATACCCCAGCAATACCAACCCCGGTGGTGGGTCTGCGAACAAAGATCAGACAAGGAAGTCCTGGAGGACAGAACGGCCAAAGAAGCCGTCCCTCCGGACCTGACTGTCAAGGCAGTAATGCTTTGTAAACGTGTGCAGCGAGGCCCACGTAGCTGCCTGACAGATAACCGGCAGCGGAACACCGCGGCCCAAGGCCGTGGTAGCAGCCGTTGCCCTGGTGGAATGGGCACGCAGCCCAACAGGAGGCTCCTTCTTAGCCAAAGAATAGCAGGTCTTGATGCACAAGGTAACCCAGCGGGAGATGGTCCTCTTGTGCACCGCCCGACCTTTTTGGCGCCCACGTAGCCAACAAAGAGCTGGTCATCCACCCGGAAGTGTGTTGTGCGGTCAATATAGAAAGAGAGCGCACGTTTTGGGTCCAGACGGTGGAGCCTCTCTTCCTCTCTGGAAGGATGCGGAGGCGGAAAGAAGGTGGGCAAAGTGATGGTCTGCCCAATGTGGAAAGCAGTAACCACCTTTGGCAAGAAGGACGGACGCGTCCGAAGAACAACCTTGTCTGGATGAACAGACAGAAAGGGAGGTTTGCAAGATAGAGCCTGGAGCTCACTCACCCGCCGAGCGGAGGTGATGGCCACCAGAAAGGCTGTCTTCAGAGTCAGAAGACGAAGAGGACAGTTATGCAGAGGCTCAAAGGGAGCGCACATTAAAAAGGTAAGAACTAAGTTCAAGTCCCACTGAGGCATTACAAACGGAACAGGAGGGAAGAGGTGAGTAATGCCTTTTAAGAACCTGTTAACAACAGGGGACTTGAAAAGGGAGGGCTGATCAGGAGCCTGAGGAAGGCCGAGATAGCACAAAGATAACCCTTGATGGTACCCAGGGCAGAACCCTGTTGGGCCAGAGAGAGAAGGAACAGAAGGACCTCAGAAAGAGGGGCAGAAAGGGGATCCACAGCCTTTGCTGTGCACCATGCCACAAATTTGTTCCACCTGCAGGCGTATACCACCTTAGTGGAGGGACGCCTGGCTGCCAGAATCACATCACAAACTTCGGGAGGCAAGTCGAAAGGAATCAACTGCCGCCGCTCAATCTCCACGCAAGCAGGTGTAGACTGGACAGGTTCGGGTGGAGGACCGTCCCCTGCTGCTGCGACAGAAGATCCTCCCGAAGAGGCAGACTGATCGGGGATCTATGCTCATATTGAGTAGCTCGGGATACCAAACTCTTCGAGCCCAGTCCGGAGCCACAAGAATGACTTGGGCCCGGTCGTGCCGAATCTTCTTCAACACTCTGGGTAGAAGTGGTATAGGCGGAAAGGCGTACAACAGACCGCAACTCCACTCGCGACGAAAAGCGTCGCCGAGCGAGTGCCGCCTTGGAAATTCCAACGCGCAGAACTGATGACATTGCGCGTTCTCTTCGGTGGCGAATAGATCTAACCAAGGCTCTCCCCACTGTAGAAAGAGTCCTTGCGCCACTTCCGAGTGAAGACGCCATTCGTGATCCATTATGCACCTGCGGCTGAGTTCGTCCGCCCTGGCGTTCAGAGAACCTGCCAGGTGTTGAACCATCAGGAACATGCCCTGATGTTCCAGCCATGTCCCGAGGCGCAGAGCCTCCTGACAAAGGGTCCAAGACCCCACCCCGCCCTGTTTGTTGCAGTACCACATGGCGGTGGTGTTGTCTGTGAACACCTGCACTACCTTCCCTTTGACAGAGGGAAGGAATGCCTTGAGTGCAAGCCGGATCGCCCGGAGCTCCAGAAGGTTGATATGGAGCCGGGACTCCGCCGGAGACCAGAGGCCTCTGATCTCCGCCTCTCCCATGTGACCGCCCCATCCCAGAAGGGACGCGTCCGTCACAACTGTATGCTCTGGCTGGGGAAGGGAGAGGGATCTGCCCATGACCCATTGCCGGTTCGAGAGCCACCACTGCAACTGTTTTGCAGTCCCCTCCGAGATCTGGACGTGATCGGACAGGTTGCCCTGGTGCTGCGCCCACTGGAACTTTAGGTCCCACTGCAGAGCCCGCATATGCCATCTGGCATGATTGACCAGCAGGATGCAGGAGGCCATGAGGCCCAGCAGCCTCAGGGTCATCCGTACCGAAACCCAGGATAAAGGCCGAAAGATCGGAATCATAGCCTGAATATCCCGGACTCGCCGTTCGGGAGGATAGGCCCGAAACTGCGTCGTGTCCAGAACTGCTCCGATGAAAAGGAGCTGTGGAGAAGGAATGAGATGCGACTTCGGCACATTGATGGAGAACCCCAGCGAGTGCAGGAGTTCGGCCGTAGTCTGGAGGTGGGAGACGACTGCCTGGGACGAGCCCGCCTTCAGCAGCCAGTCGTCGAGGTAGGGGAAGACTGAAACCCCTGCCCGGCGCAGATGAGCTGCGACCACCGCCATCACTTTCGTGAACACCCGAGGGGCACTGGTAAGGCCAAAGGGGAGCACGGTGAACTGAAAATGCTCGGGGCCTACCGTGAACCGAAGGTAACGCCGGTGGGCCGGCAGGACGGGGATGTGGAAATACGCGTCCTGCAAGTCCAACGCTACCAACCAGTCTCCAGGGTCGAGGGCAGTCAAGACCTGAGCTAGGGTGAGCATCTTGAACTTCTCCTTCCGGAGGAAGCGATTGACGTTCCGGAGGTCCAAGATAGGACGCATGTCCTCCTTGTCCTTTTGGGCACCAGAAAGTAGTGGGAGTAGCAACCACGCCCTACTTCTGGGGTCGGAACATGCTCGATGGCCCTCTTGGTCAAGAGGGCCGTGACTTCCTTCCGTAGAAGCACCAAGTGATCCCCTGACATGCGGTGGAATTGAGGTGGCATGGCTGGGGGTGGTCTCGAAGGGGAGGGAGTAGCCCCTTCGGACAATGTCCAAGACCCACCTGTCCGAGGTGATGGTGCGCCAGTGGGGAAGGTGATGGCGGACCCTGCCCCCTACTGGCGTGCCGTGCACCTGAAAGGAGGGACTAGGAGGGCTTGGAGGCCGCGGACGGGTTGGAGGTGGTGGCCTGACCCGCACGCTGGTTGCCCGATCCGCCACGGCGGAATCCACGTCCTCGGCCACGCGAAGACGCCTGCTGCGCGGGCCGGTGGCTGGGCTGCTGACGTGAAGGGGCGCCCCTACCGTGGCCACGATAGGGGCGAAAAGCAGAAGGCAGCGGAGGGCGTGTAGCAGAAAGGCCCAGGGACTTTGCAGTAGCCCGTGAGTCCTTAAAGCGCTCCAGCGCATGGTCTGCTTTGGACCCAAAAAGACCGACTCCATCAAAGGGCATGTCCATGAGAGTATTCTGGACATCCCCTGAAAAACCAGTGGTTCTCAGCCAGGCGTGGCGCCGGAGCGCCACCGTCGTTGCAATCGACCTGCCCAGCGAGTCGGCGGTGTCAAGGCCACAACGGATAGTGTATTTGGCCGCATCCCTTCCTTCCGCAATGGCGCGGGAAAGCAGTGCCTGGACCTCCTCAGGGCACTGGGGCAAAACATCCGCCACCGAATCCCACAGGGAGTGGGTATATCGGCCCAAAAGACAAGCGGTGTTAACGGACCGCAAGCCAGCACTGGAGGAAGAAAACCTTTCTTCCCAAACTGATCCAGGCGTTTGGATTCCCTATCCGGAGGAGCGGTAGGGAAGGCGGTTTGGGAAGCGGAGGCTTGGACAACCAAGCTCTCAGGAGTGGGGTGGACAGAAAGAAACAGGGGGTCGCCCGGAGCGGGGCGATGGCGTCGTGACACGTTCCGATCCACAGGAGCCCCTGTGTTGGGCTTGGACCAGGCGCCCAAAAGAACGTCAGTGAGGGCGTCGTTAAACGGCAGCACAGTCTCCGCAGAGGAGGCTGCCGGCTGAAGCACCTCTGTCAAGATGTTAGTCTTGACCGTCAAAGTAGGGAGCTGGAGACGTAAGGCCCCAGCAGCCCTACGCAACACCGTACCAAAATTGGCCCCTCCTCCGTAGCCACGGGAGGAGACAGCATGCCAGTGTCAGGAGAAGTATCCAGACCACTGGCCTCCCCTAGACTCTCTGTCCAGTCCTCATCATACTGACAGTTGCGTGTCAGAGGGTCATCAGACCCCTCCCAGTCCTCCTGGTCCTCCTCTGGTTCAAAATAAGGAGGAGGAGGGACATTTGGGACCCAAGGTCCCATCGGCGCCGGAGCCGGCGTCGAGCGACGTCGCTCCGGGTCCATGTCCGGAGCCGGAAGGAACTGGGGGACGACGCCGCCCGGAGCCCAGGGCGGCGTCGAGAACGGCACCGGAGACATCGGCGCCGGCGGAGGTGTCGTGAGGTCGACCGGCGTCGATGGGGGTTGTGGAGCCGGGATCGAGGCCGGGGCCGAAGCCGGAGCCGGGATCGAGGCTGGAGGCTCGGGCGACGCCGGGGCCGGAGCCGCCGGCGACGCCGGAGCAACCCCATCAGGGCCCGCGGGGCCCGAAGGCGCACCGGAGGGGCCTGAAGGCCCGAAGAGGCGGGCCATGGCCGACAGGAACTCCTGTACCTTGGCCGGATCCGCCCCCGAACCCGGGAAGGGCGGGTATGACGGGGGCGACTCCACAGGCAAGTCCGGGGCCGCGGGGCGGGGACGGTGCCGGAGGGGCCTCAGCCGAGTCGCGAGACCGGCGAGGCGAAGTCCGAGAGCGACGATGCTTCTTGGACTTCTTGTGCTTAGACTTACCGGACGAAGAAGTCGACGACCGGTGTGCACTCCGCGAGCGACCCCTGGACCTCTCACGCGACCGGGGCTTCCGCGGAGCCGAATGCCGGGCCTCGAGGAGCTTTCGAGACCGCTCTCGCAAAGCTTTCGGGTTGAGGGCCTGGCATTCGGGACAAGACTCGGTGTCGTGGCCTCGGCCGAGGCAGAAGAGACACTCCCAATGCGGGTCGGTGACGGACATCATCCGCGCACAGGCGCCGCATCGCTTGAAGCCGGGCATCCCTACGACACCTTAAAGTTGGAAAAACCAGTGAAAAAATCACCAAAAAGTATGGTCAAAAATTGACCAGGGCACTGCTCTTCCCGGATCTGCGCTTGCTGGCGCGGAAAAAGAAGAACTGACGTCAGCGCGCAGGGGCGGCGCCTAAGTACTGCCCGCGACGTCATCCCGGCGATCACGACGCCGACGACGGACGCGGAGCCGCACGACGCCGCCTACCGACGCGCAAGGGTACTGCTACGCAAAACTTTCCGGATCCAGCCTGACGCCTGGGGATATTCTAAGGTAAGGAATCTATCACTAACGTGTCTCTTTCAGATTAGAATAGCAAGCCCATCTTCCACCTGCAGGCAAATGAGAAACAAAGTGACCAAATTAACAACAAGCTAAAAAATCAGCTGTTGAACAGATTCCTCAAGGAGGCTTGGCCTACTTGAGTGTCCGCTCTAGTATCGGAGTCAAGACAGTAGTGCCTCGTAAATGTATGCACTGATCTCCAAGTGGCTGCTTTACAGATCTCGGAGAGCGGTACATTATTGAGAAAAGCAGTCGTAGCCGCTTTTCCTCTCGTGGAATGAGCTTTGGGAGCGGTCAAAAGAGGCTTCTGCGCTAACTGGTAAGCCAATTTGATGCATGAGACAATCCATCTGGAGATGGACCTCTATGATGCTGGAAAACCTGTTCTGATCGAACCATAGTTAATAAACAGATGATCAGACTTTCTCAATGACTTCGACCTGTCAAGATAAAACTTCAAAACCCTTTTAAGGTCTAATGAATGTAGAGCCCTCTCAGCTGGAGTGGAGGGATTAGGAAAAAAGGTCGGGAGAGAAATGGTTTGATTTACATGAAAATCGGACACCACCTTCGGAAGGAAGGATGTGTTCTGAGGACTACCCTATTGAGATGGAAGACCAAGTAGGGCTCTTTTGAACAGAGGGCCTTATCTCACTGACCCTTCGGGCTGAGGTGATCGCCACCAAGAAAGCTACCTTCCACGTAAGGTGCTGTAAGGTTGCCTTGTGGATAAGCTCAAAGGGTGGACCCATTAATTTTGATAGCACCAAATTCAGCTCCCAAGGAGGTGAAGGAGGTCGGACCGGAGGGTAGACCTTCTTAAGACCCTGCAGGAAATCCTTCACCACCTGTAACTGAGAGAACGAGGGTTGAGAAGGGGAATGCCTGTATGCCGTAATGGCAGCTAGGTGCACCTTAATGGATGAGAATTTCAAACCTGCTCTGGCTAGGTGATGCAAATAGGGCAAAACTACCTCCTCCTGCCCCTTGGTGGGGCTACAATTATTTTGCACACACCATATGTAAAAACGTTTCCATTTGCACGCATAAGAGTGCCTTGTGGAAGGTCTCCTTGCCGCTTTCAATATGGTCATGCAGTCCTGTGGAAGACCTAAAGGCCCATACTGGAGGACCTCAGGAGCCATGCTGCCAAGTTCAGTGATGGAAGGTTGGGGTGATGAATCCTCCTGTTCATCTTGGACAGCAGGTCCGGTCTGCACGGCAGCCTCTTGTGTGGACATACTGACAGATGCAGAAGGTCCGGGTACCACCACTGCCTCGGCCAGTCCGGAGCAATCAGTATCATTGTCGTGTCCGAGTGTGATAGCTTGGTCACCACCTTCGGGATGAGAGGCAGGGGTGGAAAGGCGGACACAAATGCCCCATACCAGTCGATCAAAAGGGCATTCCCCTTCGATCCTGGTCGGTAGAACCTTGAGGCGAAGTTTCGGCATTTTGTGTTTTCGTCGTCCGCAAACAGATCTATGCTTGGACGGCCCCAAGCCTGGAAGATGTCGTCGACCACCTCGTCGTTGAGAACCCAGTCCTGCTGTTCCTCGAAGTGGCGGCTGAGGGCATCCGCTTGGTAAGTCTGCTCTCCCGGCAGGTGAACTGCTGTGATGGATAGATTCCTCGCCAGAAGCCAGTGCCAAAGGGTCTGTGCCTCCAAAGAGAGTCCTCGAGCGAGTTCCTCCCTGTTTGTTCAGGTAGTACATGGTGGTGGTATTGTCCGTCTGTACTAGGATGGAACTCGTCTGAATCGAAGGGAGGAAAGCCTTGAGAGCCAGATGCACAGCCCTTAGCTCCAGCATGTTTATATGGTACAACTGCTCTTTTGAGGACCATAGGCCTTGTGTCTGGAGAGACCCCATGTGGGCTCCCCATCCTTGCAGTGATGCGTCTGTGATCAGAGTCTGAGGTGGAGGAATTTGATGGAACGGTACTCCTACTCTCAGGTTGACCTTCATCCACCACGGGATGGATGCTCTGGCTGCGTGTGATAGACAGATTTTGTCTTCCCAGTGAGAAGACCGTTGATCCCATTTGTCCTCCAGATCCTGCTGCAGAGGACGCATTTTCAATCTGGCATTGGGCACCAGAAAAATGCAGGATGCCATCGATCCTAGCAGGGAGGCGATCTGACGCACCGAAGACAGGTTGTTCTTTAAAATCGGTCTGCCTTTCTGAATGATGGATAATTGTCTCTCCTCCGAAGGAAACACTTTTCCTCGCTCGGAGTCTATCAACGCCCCCAGGTAGTGGATTCTTTGTGTGGGATACTGTGTCGACTTCTCGAAGTTCACATGTAGGCCCAGTTTTTGGCACAGCCCTAGGCACTGCTGGAAATGGTTCCTCACGCTCTGGGGAGAGGGGCCTTTTAGCAACCAATCATCCAGGTAAGGGTAGACGAAGATGCCTCTGCGTCGCAGAGCAGCTGCCACTACTGCCATGCACTTCGTGAACACACGGGGAGCTGACTTCAACCCGAAGGGCAGCACTTTGAATTGATAGTGGGACGATCCGACTATGAATCGTAGATATTGCCGGTGATGCTGATTTATCGGTACATGAAAGTAGGCATCTTGCAGATCCAGCGAACACATCCACTCTTCTTTGCGGAGGTGAGGATATATTTGGTGGAGAGCCAACATGCAAAAATTTTCTCGTTTGATGGACTTGTTGAGTGCTCGCAGATCCAGAATGGGCCTGTACTCTGACTTTTGACCTTTTTTCTTTACCAGGAAGTATCTGGAATAAACTCCTCGACCTCTTTGGGATCGTGGAACCTTCTCTATGGCTGATTTTTTAAGAAGGATGCCCACTTCGCTTTGCAGCATGTTGACCTGGTAGCATATGACGGTACCGGAGGGATCGAGGGAGGACGACATCGAAAACGTAGAGAGTACCCATTCTGCAGCGTAGCTAACACCCACTGGTCCTTCGTGATAGCTCGCCACTCTTGCAGATGATTCGCAACACTTCCTCCTACTGGAGTGGTGAACTGTAATGGAGGAAGCGGGCACTCATTGTTTGGCTGGAGCTTTTGTAGAGGTAGAGGACTGACGGTTAGCTCCTCTTCCTCTTTTGGATCGTCGGCCTTGATACTGTGATTTTTGCTGACCCTGTTGGTTCTGGTTCTTTTGCCAATGAGGGGTTTGAACCCTCTGTTGGAAGGGACGGCGATCGGTATTGCGGTAACGGCGACGAAACTCTTTTCTAGCCCCACCGCCTTCAGGGTATCTAGCTCGGTCTTCATCCGTGCCATCTCTTCATCGGTGTGCGAGCCGAATAACGATGAACCGGAAAAAGGCAGGTTGAGAATCCGGGACTGCGCCTCTGGCTTCAGAGCTGTAAGGCGAAGCCAGGAAGATCTTCTGGCACAAATTCCGTGGGCGTAGGAGTGGGCTGAAAGTGTAGCTCCATCCGCCGCAGCACTAATCACTTGGTTTGCCACCAAGCTGCCCTCTTGAAAAACCTCCTCGAAGTCCTTACGGTCTCCTTGGGTAGTTTTTCTGTAAAACGCTGGAGAGAGTCCCACAGAGCTCTATCGTAACGCCCCAATAGAGCTGACGCACTGGAGACTTTAAGCATGGATGCAGAAGTGCCACATACTTTTCTCCCCCATGAATCTTGTGTCTTGCTCTCCTTGTCTGGTGGTACTGTAGACGAGGAGGCCACTGAGTGGGTCTTTCTAGCCGCAGCCACAATCACAGAGTCCGGTGGTGGATCGGACTTCAAGAAGGAGGGGTCCCCCTCCGGTGGACGATACTTCTTTAGAATTCTCGCCGGTGCGGTCTTGAGAGTGGCCGGCGTGAGAAAGATGTCCATAACCGGCTTAAGAAGACCCGGTACCAATGGAAGTAACGGTCGAGAAGCCGTCTTCTGGTTCAAGGTTTCGAAGATAACCGAAGAAGTACTCTGCTGAACTGGCATAGGAATGTTCAGTTTGGTAGCCCCCCTGGAAAGCACGTCCTGGAATGTGCTCACATCGTCCACAGGAGAGATCCTCGACGGTGGACTGCCGGTAAGGGTGGGCGAGTAGCCTCTTTTTGATGAGTATGTTGAGGAGGTGGAAGGCGTTGGAGATCTGCGCCTCCTCCTTCTGCTGCGTGATCTTGGAGGGTGGTGCAGGAGAGCGAGTACGGGCTCTACCTCTTGGTGGAGAAAGATCTGCATCTTGTGCTAGACGAGCCAGAGGGGACCTGTGAGCAGGACTCGGATCCCGTCTAACACCTGCCGACTGCGTAGTATCAGCCCAGTGGTGTAATGGTCGCATCCATCTGGGAGAGAGATGAATGGATGAAGACCTCTCTGCTCTACCAGGAGAACGACGTGTGGAGGGAGATTTCCGTCCTTCCCGATGAGGTTTTTTTACTGAACGTTGGTGACCAGAGGGAGAGTCCTGGCTATTTGAGGATGAAATAACCACCTCTGGAGAACCGGACCTGGGGATGGAACGGTGGGAGCCTGCTCTCGACGTCGATGAAGGAGACGGAGAGAAGCTTACAGGGACCGACACCGACCTCTGCCTCGACGTCGTCCGGGACGGAGATCTTTGTCTCGACGTCCATCTTCTTGTTCCCGGCGGAGACATGCGCCTCGACGCCGACTGCCTCGACCTAGACCTGCGCCTCGACGTCGATCTCCTTCGCTTCGACGGAGGACTCTGCCTCGACGCCGAGCGTCGCACCGACGGAGACTCCTGCCTCGTCGTCGAGCGGATCCTTTTCGACGGAGACTCCTGCCTCGACGTCGATCTTTTCTTCGGCAGAGGGCTCAGCCTCGACGTCGAACGCCTTTCCTTCGACAGAGGACTTCGTCTCGACGTCGGCTGTGAAACCAACGGAGATCCCTGCCTCGATGTCGAGTGTCTTGTTGACGTCGACAGAAGCTTCTGCTTCGACATCGACGATTGACCATCCGACGACCTGTGCTTCGACGTCGGTCTGTGTTGAGACTCCGACGGGGACTTCGGTCTCGACGTCGAAGATGGTGACTTACACGATCGTCGCTGAAGAGTCGACAGCGGAGGATCTTGACTCGACGCCGGACGCTTTTCAAACGCCAATGGAGACTTGGCCTTCAAAGTTGAAGAATGACGCTCCTGCGTCAAGGCCCTCGACAACGACTCCATCGCCGGTACCTTCGACGTCGAGCCCGACGCCGAAGGAGAACATATCGGGACCTTGCTCCTCGACGTCGAACGCGTTCTCTTCTTTCTCCTTACAGGAGACCTACCTCTTTCTGAGAGGCCATAAAGACGGATTCTCTCCCCGTCTTTGATGGTTCTTCTAGATAACTTCCTGCAGTGTGGGCAGGAAGCAGGAGAGTGAGACTCAGGGAGGCAGAGAATGCACACCTCATGTGTGTCTGACTTGGCCTTCTTTTTGCCACAGGCAGGGCAAGGATCGAACAAAAGGCATTTTTGACAGAAAAAAAACTTTCTGCCACAAAAAAATGGTTTAAACCTCACTCTAATATCAAAAGACGTCGAGTGAAGGCAAAAAAAAACACAAAAAAACAAGGTATTTTTGACAAAAAAGTCAAAAAAAGGAGAGAGCTGTGAATCCAGGGTCCTGACAGAAGGAGCCGGAAAGAACAACTGACCTAACTGTCACCCCTGAGGCATGATGGGAAGTTAGGGGTCATGGCTGCTTTAAAGGCACGGTGCCAGTTTTATGGAAAATTGCTTTCATTTTCTATGTTGGTTTACAATGCAGCCTGTAGGATAACAATGCCTATTTTTCTTTTGTAGTTTACTCATGAGGTTTACTCATTAAAAAACAGAGTTCAAGTGCTTCTTGCCCTCATGTGTTTTTATGCATATGTCCTGTATGGTTGCAAAAGCAGTTTATGTGTTTTTATTACATTGTTTAGCCTCCTAAATGAGAGCTGATGGAGAAGCGAGAGCTGTGGTGACTCAAAAGCGACGGAGAAAACTTTGGCCGTGAGGGGAACGGCTCATCCATCTAAAGCGCCAGGGTTCTGCCGTGAGGAGAACGGCACAGGGACTACAACGCCCAGCTGTCGGTGCTGGACGCCAGCTGACGACGCCATTGTGACGCCCGGAGGCGCGTGAAAAAGCGAGCCGGCCTCCCGCAGCGCGGGACGCGCGCGGTCAGCGCCCGGGCCAAGCCCGGGAAAAGGGTGGGCCCGTCCGCGCCCATCAGCGACTGGAGGGGGCTGGGCCACCCCTCTGAGATCTATCCTTACAAAATGAACTATTGGTAAGACTATAAGATTGTGTGCACTGCTCTAGAACCTGGCGGTACCTATTGTCTGGTCTTTTAAATAAGAAATCTACGATTGTTGTTACTAACATCTCCCTGATTATGAGTAAGCGCAAAGGCGCAGCGGGCACTCTAGATGCATTTTTAATCAGAGCAGAATCCCTACTGACGCACGAAATTCAAATGACTGAGAGAAGGTTGTCATTTGATTCTACACAACTCCCAACATATATGCAATCATCCACCATTAACCCGCTCCCACTTAGTCCAAAGATAATTGTTCAAAATAAACCATTGATATCAGCTTTGCCAAATATATCACCGCCTGTTATAAGCCCAGTCCCAGATTACCAAATTAGACAGGGTATAGAAACAAGATCACGAGCTTCAAAAGTACTAGAAGATCCAAAAGGGAAGGTCCATCGAGCAAAGCCGAAGCGAGCTATGGGTTACCAAAAATCTAAAATAAAGAGTTCAGTGGGATCTAGGCCCATGCCCCAAATACCTACTGATGTAGATGATCAAGCTGCAATGATAACAAATACTGCTAGTACACAGACAGATGTAGTTTCCCACCCTTCCATCTTAGTAACGAAAGAAAGTTCAGGGGTTTATGATGGTAAAATTACAACAATACTAGAATCAGCACTGGGGTCTATGCTATTACAAATCACTGAACTAATGAATATGAAGTTTGGTATATTAGATAAAAAGATCTATCATTTATATACACTGATAGAAAATATGGGAGGTAGTAAGGACATTAGTCAGCAGGATGTTATAGAAGAAGCATGTGAACCAATGAATCTGGAAGGTACCCCAACTTTTAATTTAGCGGGAACGAACAATAGAGATAACGGCACACACGTAGAAAATTCCATTCCACAAAGAGGAAATAGGGAGAAAAGTACATGGGGCAAGGCACAGAAACCAGATAATAGATTAGGGAAAAGACAAGCTATATGCTCTGAATAGGTAGCCCCAAATGTATTGGCAAATCGCTCAGGTTCAGTCCTAGCAAAAGACTTGCAAAGTTCAATCCCAATCCCAAATACTGATGTTATAGGTTTACCACCTGCTTCATGCCCCTATGTACTAATTTTAGCTGGGGTTCCTGCCTTAAGGAAGGAACAGAGTGAATCATGGATCAACTTGCAAAATAAGACTGTCAATTGGTTGTCCAAATATAAAAATTTCAACCCACGGAACGCGAACGATATTTTGATGGTTCGCAGAGTAGGGTGGATTGGTGATTCCCTGAAGAAGATTAATGGGGATTGTATAATAATACATTTTCGTCGACCTCATATGGTTCAAAGATTGCTAAATATGCAAGAGGAGGTATCCCCTCAAAAATCCTGTGTTTGTGTGCTTCCTTTAGGTTACTTTTATAAACCACACCCCAGGAAATTTGTACAAGATAACATCCCAACTTCTCACTCAAATAGATTCCAGGCGTTATCTGATTCAGACGCCTTAGATTGACAACTAACCCATGTAGAAAATGATACTTACCCTTTTGCTAGTAATCAGCCAAGTTGCAACATGGAGCAGATATGCCCTCTATCTACACAGTGCCCAAAGGAGGAACATGGCAAGGAGAATGGTTGCATTATTACAGCTGAGTCAAATGGTCAACTATGGGTGGAAGAGACTTGTGAGACACTGTCTAGCTTCTACTAGCCCCCTTTAGAGGAAATATCCAATCAGCATAGTTCTAACAATACAAAGACAGGAGTAAAGAAGGCACCGGAATTACGTCTAACCCCCTGGAACATTGCAGGTTTAAATAGGAATCTAAGGGACACTGAATGGCTGGAATACATAGAACAAAGTGACATCTGCCTATTGCAAGAGACTTGGACATTAGATACCCCTCATAAGGTCGGGTTTAAGACCTTTAGCATTAATGCTATCCAATCAGTTAGAGGCAGGCCTTCAGGGGGTCTTGTCATATGGATAAGAATTACTCTTAAAAGCGAGTTAACCCAGCTGGACATACCTTCCCAGGATTTGATTGGTGTGAAAATTAAAACATGGGACAAAAAAATAATATACTTGTTTAACATCTACAATAGGCCGAGCCCAGCCACAAAAGAATCCCTGGTAATTAAACAGCTTGATTCTTTTTTGAATTTACTAGAGCCTGGGGCTTTGGTAATTATAGGGGGCGATTTGAACTGCACCTTTGAACCAGTGGTGGGTTTCGAGGCCCTCTTTGAAGAGGAAGACATAGTAAATAACATCCCTGCTCTTGAAAGTAGTTTGACAGTGCCTTGTACAATAGCTGTCGCACAAATTATGAAATTGACAACAGGGCAGGGAATCAGAGCGTGCAATGGCCGTTTACCCTCTGATAGACCCAAAAATGTTACCTTTAGTAGAGGCAATTGCAAGAGCAACATAGATTATTTATTGGTATCAATCGAGTTTTGGCCAAATGTACTTGATCTGAAAATAGACTCTAGAACTGATAGTGATCACCGTCCCTTACATTTGACATTAGCAATTGATCACTTTATTGATTTTAATGAGAATAATGAAGATAGTAATATCTCTACTGATGGCACTTTAGTTAGTAACAACCGTCGAGCTGTAAAGTGGCCATATATCCTAGGAGATATCCAAGCTATGACGCAGATATATGACACCTTTGCAGAGGTTGTTTCCCTGCACATGGTTTCACCTGCAGCCGAGTTCCCGATATTGGCCGCACATTATGCATTGATAGAAGCTTTAGCTCAGATTGTGAGTAGAATAATCAAAGACCGTAGTGGGAGAGACTCAAAGATAAGAGACAACCCATGGTACAATAAAGAGTGTCGGGAAGCAAAAACCGATCTCATATTGGCACTTAAAACAAATGACATAATGGGCATAAGGGAGAAAAGGTTTATTTATAAACATACTCTTGCCCATGCGGAAAAAATATGGGACGACAATATTTGGACGGACTTAATCAATGCAGCTAAGTCTAAGAACCAAGTAGGCTTTTGGCGCCTAATCACAAAGGGCAACAAGACTGGTAGGGATATTAAGGATCTTTATCTCGATGCTAAAACTTGGGAGGACCACTTTTCCAACCTTTATGCGGCCACTCAAAATGAAGAAATTTCTGTAAGTGCAGTTTCTGTAGCTAATCATAATATTAATGATCTCCATTTTAGTTTGGAAGAAACATTAATAGCAATTAATGCAGTCAAGTCAGGGAAAGCGCCCGGCCCCGATAAAATTCCGGGGGATATGTTAAAGCATGACAGTAGTGTTTGGGGGCCATATATAAATCGCTTATGCAATGCAATTGCATCTGGCTCTCCCATACCTGAATCATGGAAAGGGGCAGAGATCATTACGATTTTTAAGAAGGGCAATCGTTATGACCCCGCAAATTATCGACCCATAAGTTTAATCGATATTTTACAAAAAAAAATTGCTAGGCATATTTTAACGAGATTAAATGACTGGCTCAAAGAGAACAGTGTGCTTTCTAAATTCCAGGCGGGATTCAGATCTAAAATAAGCACAACTGACCAGGTTTTTAGATTTATTTGTCTATGCTGGAAATATATTACTTTAAAAAAGGGCCATCTGTATATTACTTTTGTAGACCTCAGGGCCGCTTTCGACCTCATTCCACGGAATCATTGAAATTTCAAGGATTACCGAATGAAATACTCGTACAAATAAAAAGGTTACACGAGGATAACTATGCCAAAGTAAGATGGGGTCTGAGGGGCGAACTCACTAAGGCAATCCCGGTCAAAAGGGGCGAGCGCCAGGGGTGTGTACTGGCGCCCACCCTATTTTCATTATATGTTAATGACATTCCAAAATATTTGCTCGGGTGTACCAATGATTCGCCCAAGTTGGGGGGGGGGGACCTGGTGCCAGCACTTTTATTTGCTGACGACACAATATTAATATCACAAACCCCCAAAGGCCTACAATGCTTATTGGATTCTTTTAATACATATTGTAAGACTAAGGGCCTTGAAGTAAATGCCAGCAAAACGAAATACATGGCAATAAACCCTCATAAGTCTTTTAGAAAGAACTTAGTAATTAACCATCAAAAATTAGAATATGTCCAATCTTTTAACTATCTGGGTATAACCTTGGACACAAAGTTGTCCTGGAAGCCACAATTAGAAAAAAATAAGATTACTCTGCTTCAGAATATATTGCCCATTATAAAGAAACATGGAAGCAGCATCTCAATCAGCTTCTCTTTATGGGGCAGAAATATGGGGGCCTAGTTGTAAAAAAAGTTGTGAACCAGAAGAGAATACATTTTTTAGAAGATTGCTAAGCCTGCCTGTACGTACACCCCTAATTCCGATCGTTATGGATCTAAATATTAAACGAATAGACCATCATGCAATATTAAGACCTTTATTATATTGGGTGCGGCTCTGGACAACTTCAGAACTGATATACTATAAGGAAGGTTTAGAGGAGATCCTTAGTTTTGACCAGAGCAAGAACATTCTGTGGCTCAAACAAGTCTCTGCTTGGTTAGAGAAACTGGGCCTGTACCATTTTTGGGAGTATCCGACACAGCTAACACCATCATCTAGGGAACTGCTAAAATCAACATTTTGGGCTCACATTCAAAACAATGTGTTTTTTGCTAGGGACAATGGTTCATTAACAATTAAGTTCCTTCTGTTTAAAGAGGTAGCCAGTTTTGAGTCTTTTTTAGATGAAGTTCGTCCACAATTGGCCAAATCCTTATATATGAAGTTTAGATATGGAGTGCTACGAACTAACACGAATACACTAAACTAGGCTACAAACCAAGATGGAAACAGTAATGAATGTTGTGAACTATGCCAAAACATGTCCAAGGAAAATGATCTACACATACTATTCTCCTGCCCGGCGTATGCCAAACCGAGGAACAAATGGATTAAACCCATTTGTCGCAATATGAATACTAGACATTACTTAGAGGCAGGACGAATATTGAAAACCGATACTTCACAAAAAATCGTTTTTAGTGTGAGCAGATTTTTGTTTAATGTAAGTCTTATAAGGGCAAAAGCAGGGCTAAAATTGTAAGGCCTAATAATTTAAGAATATGTATTCTCAAGTTAATGACTAGTAATTTTTGTATATGCACCATAGGTTAATGGTGATATAAGGAAATTTGAGCACCAATTGATTGTTTTAAAGTATTGTAACCTGTGCTAAACAAATGTGAATACCACTCAGAGCTATATATAATGGATTATGAGCCCACATGGAGTAATGGACGCTAATCTCTAATTGTTTATGTAAATGAATTTTAAAAATTTTATTATGCCAAGTTTTAATTATTTATACATTTTATATTGTTGCTTTTTGCGGCTAGGAAATGGAATATATATATATGTAAATCATATGCACCTTTAAAAATCTTGACTGCTGCTATTATACACACTATATACACATATGTATATATATATCCATATTGAGGATGTATGTATTCATTTTAAGTTTATATGTGAACTGATTGGTTGATGGTTTTAATCGGTGATATCTCGTTTTTGCTAGGTTTTATCTGAGAATTCTCGGTTTTACTTGGTTTTGCGGGATTTTTTGCTGGTTTTATGCATTGACAAATTGGTTTTACATTTAATTTACCTGGGATTTTATTTATTTATTTATGACATATTTTCCATCTTTTAATTTGGTTCTAATCCAGTCCTAGATAACTGACAACTAGATTGTTGTTGATTTATTAATATTTGTATAACAATAATGAGATAACATAAAAAACAATGATTGTATTTCTTTTTTATTAGATGTAACAAATGGGATTAACTGGAGATTGGAAATGGACCAAACTAGATTATGGAAAGGAATAGGAGATTCTAGCTAAAATATAACACTGAAGACGTCTGCATAAGAATGCTGCATCACATTTAACTGTATATATTTATTTATGTATTTTGCACTAAGCACTTTTTAGCACATTTTGCACATTGCCGTTATTCAATTTAGTGAATGATTAGACTAATATTATGATTATTATATACAATAATGTATGAGGCCAAAATTAAGGTACCTGCAGTTTAGAACTAAGACTTTTTTAAATTTTAGCACTATGCTATTAATTTGGTTTAAAGAATTAGTTTCAATTAAATTGCAGATGTTTAGCCCTTGATTAAATATATGACATTAATTAGAAGCACTAAGCTTATATAAGAAAATGTTCATGGGATAATAAAGTAAACGTTTGGTAATTAAGTGAGTGTTATCATGTACGTACAGCTGCCTCTTTTAAATGCTTAAACTTAGTCTATTAACTGATTGGACGAAATGCAGCATGTGCCTTTTAAGCTTTTTTCTATATATACTCACTGATAGGTCCAGCGCGTCATGTGATCAAGACTGCCGTTGGGCAGTCGAAACGCGTCATGCTGGGCACTCGCTTTTAATAACTATGCACTGACACTTTGTTCAATCTGCACTGAAATAAAGGAAAACTTTTCACCGCATTTGTGGTCCGTACCTGCTTTTTCGACCAGGATTGTGATCGTTCCAGGACTGTGGCTGTCTTGTGATTACTACGAAGTACGGCTGTCTTCGTATTTACGGACCCTTCCTCCATGTTGTGGCTGGCCGGTATACAGACGGTATCACGGAAGTGATTTGTTTCTTTACCCGGAAGGGGTATTTTGGATGCCAGCCCCCACAGCGCGATACTGGAAGCCGGAGTTGGAGCGTAAACTTTGCCGAGAGGATTTGGCGGGAGGTCCTGAAAGGTCGGAGGACTCGGAGGGTACCGGAACCGTGGATTTGACTGGTGAGCAGCTCTATCGGCGAAAAACAGTTAATATTGTGGGTGGATGGAAAGCGGTGTGATTACAATATAATATATCAAACGTAAGCAACGTTTGGTGTTTTATGTACATTGAAGGCAGATTACGGTGAAAGGCATGTTATCTACAGCAGACGCGCTCAAGGACCGTGAAGCAGCAGCAGACGCCCTATTCTCCAATATTTCAGGTGTAGTGGCAAGAAGTGCTGACCAAACCAGCAATGTGATTACCAACAATGATGTTCAAACTTTATTAAAAAACTAGAGAAACTCCACCGTACAGAGATGACAAAATGGTGGGAGAAAAGATCATTAGAAAAATACAAAGAGGTCGGAAGAGTTCCGCGAGGCTTAAGGGTGATGATTGCGCCTTCCTTTGAAAATCCAAATCCTATGATGTTGAAGGAATGGGCGACTAACAATCTAGATGCCTCAATGAATATGGTATCGATATTGATAAAATATGCGGAAATCGACCGTGTTGGAATATTAAAAGAAATTGACAATATCAATGCGTTATTGGAAATAAATGAACATAAAGAACAAATACAAAAAGGACGGGAAGCAATACTAGTCAAACTCAAAAAACATGAGGAAATTATTAAAGAAAGAAAGATTTACAAATTCGCAAGAGACAAATGTGATTACGAAACTGGACGTGTTTTCACTTTTTCTAAAAAATATGACAACATAAAGCGGCGTGCGCTCACTAATGATGGCAATCAGATCAATGCTACCATAGTGGGAGCTCAATTAGAAGGTAATTTTTCCTCTGTAGAAATGAGTAGTATTGACAGTAGTATTGAATCGGATGACAGTGTGGGTAAAGGGGTACCACAAGTACCGACCAACTTTGCACCAGGAGAGGAACTTTCTTTTTTAGTAGAGGACCGCCGGCAAACTCTAAGACCGCGCAATCAAGCGCAGAAACAAATCACAGAAGGAACCAACAGAGGAAACAGAGGCGGAAAAGCAACCTACAAAGGAAAAGGCAGAAGAAACAACAAGAAATGAAGAAGGTACCAAATAACTTTATTGACAACACTGTAATTAATCTTTCTGATATAACGCTATCAATGGCAGAGAAACAATTGTTGGCTCTGGGTCTATCTTATTGCCCCACAAACTGTTTTAAATATACACAAACCAGAGTAGATGTTTTTAAATTTATTCGCAAGTTGAAACTAAGAAAACATTTTCAACTAAGAAATGCCGCGAATATTGCATCACAAGGGCCAGCTATACAAAGAGTGGGTTCTAATCTTCAAGTTGCAGATGTCGAAACACTTTTAGTAGCACAATCTTTGGCTAATTCTAATGATACATCAGAAAATTCGACCCAAGAAAATCTTTATGACGCGGGCGTTATGTGTAACATGCCAAGTATTAGCCCTTTTAGACCTCCTTCCACGTTCATCCCAATGATGCCAAGGGATGCAATTGATGTATTTAGCGATTGTATGGTTGATGATCTCAAAAAATTGAATTGTGCTGTTATGAAACGAAATAGACAGCGCAATTATTCAGAAATTCAGTACTCTAAACTCATCCGTAAATTACAAGAACATACAGAGGTGATCATTAACAAAGCAGACAAAGGTGGGAACATTGTGCTGTGGCCGAGAGCCATGTATATGGAAGAGGCAGAAGTACATCTGAAAGATATCAACTGTTATAGGAAAGCCAGTTTCCAGGAGTTAAGACAAAACAAAGAATATGTCTTCAGTGAACTGGCACAGTGGAGGCGTATGGGCTTACTTTCTAAAAATGAATACAGTTTTCTCAAAAATGATCATCCTATGACTCCCTTGCTATACTTCATTCCTAAAGTACATAAAAATGTGGTACCAGTCCCTGGCAGACCGATTATTTCGGCACAGAAAAGCTTATTGGAAGCAATGTCGAAGTATGTTGATCATTTCTTGCATGAATTTGTGGAAAATTTACCTTCGTTTATCAGGGACACTGGTCACTTTTTAACTAAATTGAGAAAAGTCAAATGGGAGGAAGATTGTCACTTAATAGTGATGGACATCAGTTCATTGTACACTAGTATTCACCATAATGATGGCATTAATGCAATTCGTTATTATTTGGAGAATCGTGATATACAGATGTATGAACATAACAAGATGTTGGTTAAAATGATTGAGATCTGTCTGACCCACAATTATTTCTTATTTAATAAGGAAATATTCCAACAGTTACGTGGAGTGGCCATGGGGGCATGCTTCTCCCCTAGCTACGCGTGTTTACACGTGGGCTGGTGGGAGGAGCATGTCCTGCGGTCCACCCACAAAGAGATTGTGAACAAGCATGTTCTCCATTGGTGGAGATTTATTGATGATATTTTTCTGATATGGAAAGGTTCCTATGAAACAGCTAAAGATTTTGTCGAGGTTTTAAATGTTAATACGTTAAATCTCAAGTTCACATCTGATATCAGCAAAGAGAAAGTACAATTTTTGGATGTAGAAGTATATACGAGGGAAAATAAGATCCATACTAGACTGCATAGGAAGGTGACTGCGGGAAACTCTGTGCTTCATGCTTATAGTTCACATCCCCGGCACCTCATAAAAAGTATCCCTTATGGAGAATTCTTAAGAATTAAACGTATATGTAGCCATGAAAGTGACCTCCAAAAATGTCAGAGCGAATCATTTGAAAGATTTTTAAATAGAGGATATAAATTTGGAGATTTAATAATAGCTCGAGACAAGGCAAACAGCATCAATGAAGATGGTCATTTGAGCACAATCCCTGAAACCCTGACAAGTTGTAGGCAGACTAATGGTAAGACTAACACTACTTGTGCTGAAGCACAAGTTACTAACTTGTGTAACGATATATCTGTAAGAGACAGTAGTTAGTGATAGATTCCTTACCTTAGAATATCCCCAGGCGTCAGGCTGGATCCGGAAAGTTTTGCGTAGCAGTACCCTTGCGCGTCGGTAGGCGGCGTCGTGCGGCTCCGCGTCCGTCGTCGGCGTCGTGATCGCCGGGATGACGTCGCGGGCAGTACTTAGACGCCGCCCTGCGCGCTGACGTCAGTTCTGTACACGACTTTCCGCGCCAGGAACGCAGAGCCATGCAAGAAGCTGACACAGGTGTCTGAAAAATACTAGGGCCCTGAAAGGGATGTCCTTAACCCTAGAAATCAGTTCGCAGAACGGGAGGATGGGTGGGCGGTAAGGAATCTATCACTAACTACTGTCTCTTACAGATATATCGTTACACAAGTTAGTAACTTGTGCATCTGAAAGAGACACGTTAGTGATAGATTCCTTACCTTAGAATAGATACCCCAGCAATACCAACCCCGGTGGTGGGTCTGCGAACAAAGATCAGACAAGGAAGTCCTGGAGGACAGAACGGCCAAAGAAGCCGTCCCTCCGGACCTGACTGTCAAGGCAGTAATGCTTAGTAAACGTGTGCAGCGAGGCCCACGTAGCTGCCTGACAGATAACCGGCAGCGGAACACCGCGGCCCAAGGCCGTGGTTGCAGCCGTTGCCCTGGTGGAATGGGCACGCAGCCCAACAGGAGGCTCCTTCTTGGCCAAAGAATAGCAGGTCTTGATGCACAAGGTAACCCAGCGGGAGATGGTCCTCTTGTGCACCGCCCGACCTTTTTGGCGCCCACGTAGCCAACAAAGAGCTGGTCACCCACCCGGAAGTGTTTTGTGCGGTCGATATAGAAGGAGAGCGCACGCTTTGGGTCCAGACGGTGGAGCCTCTCTTCCTCTCTGGAAGGATGCGGAGGCGGAAAGAAGGTGGGCAAAGTGATGGTCTGCCCAATGTGGAAAGCAGTAACCACCTTTGGCAAGAAGGACGGACGCGTCCGAAGAACAACCTTGTCTGGATGAACAGACAGAAAGGGAGGCTTGCAAGATAGAGCCTGGAGCTCACTCACCCGCCGAGCGGAGGTGATGGCCACCAGAAAGGCTGTCTTCAGAGTCAGAAGACGAAGAGGACAGTTATGCAGAGGCTCAAAGGGAGCGCACATTAAAAGGTAAGAACCAAGTTCAAGTCCCACTGAGGCATTACAAACGGAACAGGAGGGAAGAGGTGAGTAATGCCTTTTAAGAACCTGTTAACAACAGGGGACTTGAACAGGGAGGGCTGATCAGGGAGCCTGAGGAAGGCCGAGATAGCACAAAGATAACCCTTGATGGTACCCAGGGCAGAACCCTGTTGGGCCAGAGAGAGAAGGAACAGAAGGACCTCAGAAAGAGGGGCAGAAAGGGGATCCACAGCCTTTGCTGTGCACCATGCCACAAATTTGTTCCACCTGCAGGCGTATACCACCTTAGTGGAGGGACGCCTGGCTGCCAGAATCACATCACAAACTTTGGGAGGCAAGTCGAAAGGAATCAACTGCCGCCGCTCAATCTCCACGCAAGCAGGTGTAGACTGGACAGGTTCGGGTGGAGGACCGTCCCCTGCTGCTGCGACAGAAGATCCTCCCGAAGAGGCAGACGGATCGGGGGATCTATGCTCATATTGAGTAGCTCGGGATACCAAACTCTTCGAGCCCAGTCCGGAGCCACAAGAATGACTTGGGCCCGGTCGTGCCGAATCTTCTTCAACACTCTGGGTAGAAGTGGTATAGGCGGAAAGGCGTACAACAGACCGCAACTCCACTCGCGACGAAAAGCGTCGCCGAGCGAGTGCCGCCTTGGAAATTCCAACGCGCAGAACTGATGACATTGCGCGTTCTCTTCGGTGGCGAATAGATCTAACCAAGGCTCTCCCCACTGTAGAAAGAGTCCTTGCGCCACTTCCGAGTGAAGACGCCATTCGTGATCCATCATGCACCTGCGGCTGAGTTCAGTCCGCCCTGGCGTTCAGAGAACCTGCCAGGTGTTGAACCATCAGGAACATGCCCTGATGTTCCAGCCATGTCCAGAGGCGCAGAGCCTCCTGACAAAGGGTCCAAGACCCCACCCCGCCCTGTTTGTTGCAGTACCACATGGCGGTGGTGTTGTCTGTGAACACCTGCACTACCTTCCCTTTGACAGAGGGAAGGAATGCCTTGAGTGCAAGCCGGATCGCCCGGAGCTCCAGAAGGTTGATATGGAGCCGGGACTCCGCCGGAGACCAGAGGCCTCTGATCTCCGCCTCTCCCATGTGACCGCCCCATCCCAGAAGGGACGCGTCCGTCACAACTGTATGCTCTGGCTGGGGAAGGGAGAGGGATCTGCCTATGACCCATTGCCGGTTCGAGAGCCACCACTGCAACTGTTTTGCAGTCCCCTCCGAGATCTGGACGTGATCGGACAGGTTGCCCCGGTGCTGCGTCCACTGGAACTTCAGGTCCCACTGCAGAGCCCGCATATGCCATCTGGCATGAGTGACCAGCAGGATGCAGGAGGCCATGAGGCCCAGCAGCCTCAGGGTCATCCGTACCGAAACCCAGGATAAAGGCTGAAAGATTGGAATCATAGCCTGAATATCCCGGACTCGCCGTTCGGGAGGATAGGCCCGAAACTGCGTCGTGTCCAGAACTGCTCCGATGAAAAGGAGCTGTGGAGAAGGAATTAGATGCGACTTCGGCACATTGATGGAGAACCCCAGCGAGTGCAGGAGTTCGGCCGTAGTCTGGAGGTGGGAGACGACTGCCTGGGACGAGCCCGCCTTCAGCAGCCAGTCGTCGAGGTAGGGGAAGACTGAAACCCCGGCCCGGCGCAGATGAGCTGCGACCACCGCCATCACTTTCGTGAACACCCGAGGGGCACTGGTAAGGCCAAAGGGGAGCACGGTGAACTGAAAATGCTCGGGGCCTACCGTGAACCGAAGGTAACGCCGGTGGGCCGGCAGGACGGGGATGTGGAAATATGCGTCCTGCAAGTCCAACGCTACCAGCCAGTCTCCAGGGTCGAGGGCAGTCAAGACCTGAGCTAGGGTGAGCATCTTGAACTTCTCCTTCCGGAGGAAGCGATTGACGTTCCGGAGGTCCAAGATAGGACGCATGTCCTCCTTGTCCTTTTGGGCACCAGAAAGTAGTGGGAGTAGCAACCACGCCCTACTTCTGGGGTCGGAACATGCTCGATGGCCCTCTTGGTCAAGAGGGCCGTGACTTCCTTCTGTAGAAGCACCAAGTGATCCCCTGACATGCGGTGGAATTGAGGTGGCATGGCTGGGGGGTGGTCTCGAAGGGGAGGGAGTAGCCCCTTCGGACAATGTCCAAGACCCACCTGTCCGAGGTGATGGTGCGCCAGTGGGGAAGGTGATGGCGGACCCTGCCCCTACGGGCGTGCCGTGCACCTGAAAGGAGGGACTAGGAGGGCTTGGAGGCCGCGGACGGGTTGGAGGTGGTGGCCTGACCCGCACGCTGGTTGCCCGATCCGCCACGGCGGAATCCACGTCCTCGGCCACGCGAAGACGCCTGCTGCGCGGGCCGGTGGCTGGGCTGCTGACGTGAAGGGGCGCCCCTACCGTGGCCACGATAGGGGCGAAAAGCAGAAGGCAGCGGAGGGCGTGTAGCAGAAAGGCCCAGGGACTTGGCAGTAGCCCGTGAGTCCTTAAAGCGCTCCAACGCATGGTCTGCTTTGGACCCAAAAAGACCGACTCCATCAAAGGGCATGTCCATGAGAGTATTCTGGACATCCCCTGAAAAACCAGTGGTTCTCAGCCAGGCGTGGCGTCGGAGCGCCACCGTCGTTGCAATCGACCTGCCCAGCGAGTCGGCGGTGTCAAGGCCACAACGGATAGTGTATTTGGCCGCATCCCTTCCTTCCGCAATGGCGCGGGAAAGCAGTGCCTGGACCTCCTCAGGGCACTGGGGCAAAACATCCGCCACCGAATCCCACAGAGAGTGGGTATATCGGCCCAAAAGACAAGCGGTGTTAACGGACCGCAAGCCAGCACTGGAGGAAGAAAAACCTTTCTTCCCAAACTGATCCAGGCGTTTGGATTCCCTATCCGGAGGAGCGGTAGGGAAGGCGGTTTGGGAAGCGGAGGCTTGGACAACCAAGCTCTCAGGAGTGGGGTGGACAGAAAGAAACAGGGGTCGCCCGGAGCGGGGCGATGGCGTCGTGACACGTTCCGATCCACAGGAGCCCCTGTGTTGGGCTTGGACCAGGCGCCCAAAAGAACGTCCGTGAGGGCGTCGTTAAACGGCAGCACAGTCTCCGCAGAGGAGGCTGCCGGCTGAAGCACCTCTGTCAAGATGTTAGTCTTGACCGTCAAAGTAGGGAGCTGGAGACGTAAGGCCCCAGCAGCCCTACGCAACACCGTACCAAATTGGCCCCCTCCTCCGTAGCCACGGGAGGAGACAGCATGCCAGTGTCAGGAGAAGTATCCAGACCACTGGCCTCCCCTAGACTCTCTGTCCAGTCCTCATCATACTGACAGTTGCGTGTCAGAGGGTCATCAGACCCCTCCCAGTCCTCCTGGTCCTCCTCTGGTTCAAAATAAGGAGGAGGAGGGACATTTGGGACCCAAGGTCCCATCGGCGCCGGAGCCGGCGTCGAGCGACGTCGCTCCGGGTCCATGTCCGGAGCCGGAAGGAACTGGGGGACGACGCCGCCCGGAGCCCAGGGCGGCGTCGAGAACGGCACCGGAGACATCGGCGCCGGCGGAGGTGTCGTGAGGTCGACCGGCGTCGATGGGAGTTGTGGAGCCGGGATCGAGGCCGGGGCCGGAGCCGGAGCCGGGATCGAGGCTGGAGGCTCGGGCGACGCCGGGGCCGGAGCCGCCGGCGACGCCGGATCAACCCCATCAGGGCCCGCGGGGCCCGAAGGCGCACCGGAGGGGCCTGAAGGCCCGAAGAGGCGGGCCATGGCCGACAGGAACTCCTGTACCTTGGCCGGATCCGCCCCCGAACCCGGGAAGGGCGGGTATGACGGGGGCGACTCCACAGGCAAGTCCGGGGCCGCGGGGCGGGGACGGTGCCGGGAGGGGCCTCAGCCGAGTCGCGAGACCGGCGAGGCGAAGTCCGAGAGCGACGATGCTTCTTGGACTTCTTGTGTCGAGACTTACCGGACGAAGAAGACTTCGACGCCGACGACCGGTGTGCACTCCGCGAGCGACCCCTGGACCTCTCACGCGACCGGGGCTTCCGCGGAGCCGAATGCCGGGCCTCGAGGAGCTTTCGAGACCGCTCTCGCAAAGCCTTCGGGTTGAGGGCCTGGCATTCGGGACAAGACTCGGTGTCGTGGCCTCGGCCGAGGCAGAAGAGACACTCCCAATGCGGGTCGGTGACGGACATCATCCGCGCACAGGCGCCGCATCGCTTGAAGCCGGGCATCCCTACGACACCTGA
>CAWUFW010009434.1:600000-785080 GCA_963921515.1 Calotriton arnoldi | reverse complement strand
AATAAAATATTCACACCCGTAAAAGGGGAGCAACCCTTGCACTTTTGGCCACTCCCCAACACAAAAATTAAAAAAAACCCTGGTGCCTAGTGGGCATTCCTGCTGCACGATCACATGACGCGCTGACGTCATTGATGGGGCGGGGGGAGGTAGGGGAAGCCCTTCCCCTGCCTCCCCCCAAAAAAAACCTAACGATCAGATTCTCACGGGGAGCGCCAGCGCTTCCCCGTGGGTGGTCTTATGGCGAGCTGGACTCGTCACGAGCACTGTGTGCCATGGCGAGTCCAGCTCGTCACTAAGCACCGAAAGGGATAAAGGGTCAGAGCAGGATCTCAGCGGCAGACAAGGAGAAGGAACCTCCTGGTCACAGGAACTACACGAGCATTGCGCTCGAGAAATTCAAGGATGCAAAGACCTCCATCAAGGATTACAGCTAACTTTTCAGGGTGTAAATGGAGAGAAGGCACATCTGCCCTGCATATTTATCCACGAAGATGCCACCGTTTTGTGCAATACCTCTACTCAACTGGAGTGCTTTCTACTGGCTAATCAGTAAGTGCTACCTCGTTGGGTAAATGTATAGTGCCTTTCCTACACTACAGCTGCGTAAAGGACCAGAAGAATTGTCTCCAGTGACCTGTGTGTCTGTAACTTTGCCACCGCGCCGAAAGTGCCGGGGTCCTTTGAGTAAGCTGTCCATCATAGTGGGGAAAGGGCGGGCATACGTTGCATACCGCTAGTGTATGTGTGGCGGGGCTTCTAGGCCCGTTCACATGCCTCTTGTTTATAAAGGGTCAGAGCAGGATCTCAGCGGCAGACGAGGAGAAGGAACCTCCTGGTCACAGGAACTACACGAGCATTGCGCTCGAGAAATTCAAGGATGCAAAGACCTCCATCAAGGATTACAGCTAACTTTTCAGGGTGTAAATGGAGAGAAGGCACATCTGCCCTGCATATTTATCCACGAAGATGCCACCGTTTTGTGCAATACCTCTACTCAACTGGAGTGCTTTCTACTGGCTAATCAGTAAGTGCTACCTCGTTGGGTAAATGTATAGTGCCTTTCCTACACTACAGCTGCGTAAAGGACCAGAAGAATTGTCTCCAGTGACCTGTGTGTCTGTAACTTTGCCACCGCGCCCGAAGCGCCGGGATCCTTTGAGTAAGCTGTCCATCATAGTAGGGAAAGGGCGGGCATACGTTGCATACCGCTAGTGTATGTGTGGCGGGGCCAAACGAGCGGGGCTTCTAGGCCCGTTCACATGCCTCTTGTTTATAAAGGGTCAGAGCAGGATCGCAGCGGCAGACGAGGAGAAGGAACCTCCTGGTCACAGGAACTACACGAGGATTGCGCTCGAGAAAATCAAGGGTGCAGAGACCTCCATCAAGGATTACAGCTAACTTTACAGGGTGGCAATGGAGAGAAGGTACATCTCCACGCTCACGAAGATGCCACCGTTTTGTGCAATACCTCTACTCAACTGGAGTACTTTCTACTGGCTAATCAGTAAGTGCTACCTCGTTGGGTAAATGTATAATGCCTTTCCTACACTACAGCTGCGTAAAGGACCAGAAGAATTGTCTCCAGTGACCTGTGTGTCTGTAACTTTGCCACCGCGCCCGAAAGCGCCGGGATCCTTTGAGTAAGCTGTCCATCATAGTAGGGAAAGGGCGGGCATACGTTGCATACCGCTAGTGTATGTGTGGCGGGGCCAAACGAGCGGGGCTTCTAGGCCCGTTCACATGCCTCTTGTTTATAAAGGGTCAGAGCAGGATCGCAGCGGCAGACGAGGAGAAGGAACCTCCTGGTCACAGGAACTACACGAGGATTGCGCTCGAGAAAATCAAGGGTGCAGAGACCTCCATCAAGGATTACAGCTAACTTTACAGGGTGGCAATGGAGAGAAGGTACATCTCCACGCTCACGAAGATGCCACCGTTTTGTGCAATACCTCTACTCAACTGGAGTACTTTCTACTGGCTAATCAGTAAGTGCTACCTCGTTGGGTAAATGTATAATGCCTTTCCTACACTACAGCTGCGTAAAGGACCAGAAGAATTGTCTCCAGTGACCTGTGTGTCTGTAACTTTGCCACCGCGCCGAAACGCCGGGATCCTTTGAGTAAGCTGTCCATCATAGTAGGGAAAGGGCGGGCATACGTTGCATACCGCTAGTGTATGTGTGGCGGGGCCAAACGAGCGGGGCTTCTAGGCCCGTTCACATGCCTCTTGTATATAAAGGGTCAGAGCAGGATCGCAGCGGCAGACGAGGAGAAGGAACCTCCTGGTCACAGGAACTACACGAGGATTGCGCTCGAGAAAATCAAGGGTGCAGAGACCTCCATCAAGGATTACAGCTAACTTTACAGGGTGGCAATGGAGAGAAGGTACATCTCCACGCTCACGAAGATGCCACCGTTTTGTGCAATACCTCTACTCAACTGGAGTACTTTCTACTGGCTAATCAGTAAGTGCTACCTCGTTGGGTAAATGTATAATGCCTTTCCTACACTACAGCTTCGTAAAGGACCAGAAGAATTGCAGGATCGCAGCGGCAGACGAGGAGAAGGATTGCGCTCAAGAAAATCAAGGGTGCAGAGACCTCCATCAAGGATTACAGCTAACTTTACAGGGTGGCAATGGAGAGAAGGCACATCTCCACGCTCACAATGCCGCCCTCGTGGGCATTCCTGCTGCACGATCACATGATCGTGCAGCAGGAATGCACAAAAGAGGCATCGGGGAAAGGAAAACCCTTTCCTTTCCCTCAATGTCTCTTTTGGAATCAAACCCCCCCTCCCGAGCCAAAACTCACCTTATTTCCCGACGCGCTGGAAGCAAATGGCTTCCAGCGCGTCGAAGAAAGGAAACCCTCAATGATGTCAGCGCGCCTCGCGCGCTGGCGTCATTGATGGGAGGCGGGAGGCGGGAGAGGCAGGGAAGTCCTTCCCCTGCCTCCTAAAAAACCCCGACGATCGGATTCCCACGGGGGAGCGCCAGCGCTTCCCCGTGGGTGGTCTTATGACGAGCTGGACTCGTCATGAGCACACGAGCACTGTGTGCCATGACGAGTCCAGCTCGTCATAAGCATGGAAGGGGTTAAGTATTCCAGGTTGAACTCTGCTATTAATATTGTATTTGAGAGTGAAGTAGCAATGATTGTGATTGTTTCCAGAAGTTGTTCCAGGAAGACAGTGTCGTCGCCAGGATGGTGGTATAACAGGAGTGTTTTGACAAGCAGTTTCTTTTCAAGCTTGATTTCAGCTCCCATGAGTAAAAACAATGATGTATCTTCTAGCAAGACAGAATTTAAGGTAAGGGAGATCCTGTAAATTATAACATGGCCTCCCACCTGCTTCAATGTGTGGTCTAAACGTAAGAAGGCATAATCCAGGGTGACAAGAAGGTCCAGTGTTTCAGCTGCCGTTGGGTTGAGCCAGGATGCAGTTAGGAAGAGAATGTCTAGATCATGTGCTAAGATCACATGTATTACATTGGTTGCATGTTTTACATCTGATCTGCAGTTGTGCACCATGCATTTCAGTTTGCCACTGTTTTGTGAGTTACTGTGGCGGTCATTGTGTTGGTTGCAATCTGGATCAGGTTGTTGTGATTGATTTCTAGAGGGTTGTGTCTCTGTTTTTTTTTTTTTATTGAATATCTGTATGATCGTATGTTGACTGTAGTGCCAAGGGAGGTTACATACTCACCTTGATAGTATTTTAGAAGACAATGTACCTCTTCATCTGATATGTTGTTGTCTTGGGGAGTTGTGAGTCTGCTGTTGAAGATAAAAAAAGTCTGCTAGCTGGGGAGCCAAAGCATTTGGCAGTAGACATGACCATCTTCTCGCTGATTTGCAAACGAGAGGTGCAGGATAGGCTCCTGTACGTCCCTCCAAAGTATCAAGCACAACACACAATGGTACAGGGGATCATCAAAGTACAAAAAAGCAGAAGGTCACAAGGAACACAACTTCCTAAACTACAGGGAGGTGTTCATCACTTCAGCCCAACTGACATAACAGGATTTCTGTCAGGTCCAGCGGGAAAGCCATCCTTTCTGTAAGAGGATGGCTCACACACATAATAGTGTCATGCTTCATCATCGGCATCCTTTCCCCACCCTGGTAGGATGGTACCACCAGGACAGACTCAACCTCCTCGAAGGCTGGGTGGAAGGAGGGAGTTCTGAACAAACTTGGGATCCATACAATCTAGAAATACCTTAGAGTTCCTCGGTCTTCACCGTTATTAGTGAGGACTCAAGGTATATCTAAAAACTAGGGCTGGGCGGTAAATTCCGTTCCTCTCGCGGAATTTGCGGAATTTGGGTAATTTTGCGTTCCGCGGAGAACGCAAAATTGCCCAAAATTCCGCGATCCGTGGCTTCGCGGAGTTTTTTGCTTGTTCGTGCTTTCAAAATGCGTGTTCGCAAGATATTTCTCCCCGAGCACACAAACAGCATTCGCGAACAGGAAAAAAGCATCGCAAACGGGCGGAACAAGCAATTCCGCGTGTTCGCGGAACTTTTGCGTGCTCGCGGAGATTTGTTACCGTTTCGCGGAGGTTTGCGTAGCGCGACTACGCAAATTCCACCCACCCCTACTAAAAACACAATACCGGGCAGGTAACTAGAGAACAATGGCTCAGACCTGTCTCATACTAGCCAACATGTTTCTGCCCACAATAACTAGCCTATCTGGTCTGGGGCATTCTTCAGTGTTCTAGGATCCCTACACACACTATACAGGCCTAATGGGCCTAATGTGGTACTACACCATATTTTGCAAACCACCCAGGTGACATCTACCTGGGTCTCGAACTGTCTCTGTGGAACAAACCTATATTTTAGGGGATACCAGTTTTCTGGTCAGGGAGGGGGTGGTGTCCTTTGTAGTCACACAGTCATCTACCACGCCCGTGGACCTAGCTCATCCCGCTCCTTGCCGCTGGTGACCATCTTCTCTACTGTGAGCATAAATGTGGTGAGTTTCTTCCTGACCCATTCTATGTCTACCCTGAGTATTTGCAGGATGCTATTGATTTTATTAACTGGATGTTTTTGTATTGGGTACTAACAAAACATATTATCGTTCTTTGTGACTTGTCACTTTCATGACCTGCCTTCATTTATTCTTTGGTGGTGTTCTTCTCTCAATGGGGATTGCCAGTCTGGTGTCCAGTTTTTTCAGTTAGGTGTTCCCTGTGATAACTGCTTGAAAACTGCTGTATCAATATTCTCATGGTGGGGTGGTGGTTGTTTGAGGAACTGTCCTGTGAATGGTGGTGTGTAGCGAGGGTCTCTTCCTGGCCTTGCCTTCTTCTTATCGGCGTAGATTTGTTAAAAGTTGAGTTATTTGCTGAAGCTAGATTAGGTGTTGCTCTCTGAAGTCGTTATTCAGTGTCTAATTCGGTACGATCTGGTTTGGAAAGAATCAACCTGGCTCTGTTAGATTGTGATGTGAGAAACCCCTTATGTGGGGTAGGAGTGTAGCACCCAGACTGTTGGTCGATTCAAGCTCACCTTGTCTGGTGTTGTCTAGTTGTTACATTGATTCCTCTCATTGTGGGTGCCATGGCTGTATTTTTTGGCTGCTCAATGTGGGAGAGTGGGTCTCATTGATTCCATAACCCCAGGGGAGGTTACCATATTCTTTTTAATTACTCGAAGCTTAAGCAGTATGCTCTTCAGCTGCAGTGCAGTGCCCCCTTGTGGTGGGTTCTATGGCTGAATTTGTTTGCCTAAAAAATGTTAAAAGTAAGGCTTTTGTAAAAAAAGTGTGACAATTACTGTAAAGAAGCATTGTAATGTGTGAATGCAGCTATAACCTGTGCCATTATGTAACTATAAATTGTGCCCTTTCCATGTACTGCTTACTACCTCCCACATTACATCACTAATGACATGTTCTAAGACATCATTAATAACATGACTGCAACATCTGAAAATACATTATTAATATCAACACTGAATTGAGGGGTGTTAGTTATAGTTACTGTTAGAAAGGGGTTTATTAGTTGTGATAAGTAGTGGCGTCCCACTTATAAGTTGGCCACAAACACAATAACAGGTTCAGTTAGGGTCTCAATAAATAATTCCGTTGCTCATCCCTTGGCAGCTGGCAACGAGCAAGCAGGCTTACCTTGGGAGACATGTATAAAGCATTTAAAAACACCACTACATTAAATAAGTAAGAAACAAAACACTTTAAATATCCAATACAATTTATAAAAACAGATGATATTTTTGTGAACAAAATGACACCGAAACGACAGAAATCCAATGTAGGGAACCAGAGATATGACTTTTTAAAGAATAAAAGTAAAACTAGTGCTTAGAAGCAAAAAGTGCTCAAAGGGTTAAAAAAGGGTGATATGATAGTTATTATAAGTATAACAGTGGAAAGTTGTTGGACTTATCATAACTATCATTTTAAGTCAAAGGGACAAAGTCAAAAATGCTTTATACTTACTTCCAGAGTGTTTCTTGATGCAGGAAAGTGGTCTACAGCATCAGCCAAGGGTTCAGATGCTCTGGTTTGCCATTTGGGGTCTGGGACTACAGCACCCACAATACACCCAGTCACCTTATGGAGCCATTCACAAACGTTTCTGTAAACTTCTCCAACCTTCTGGAACTTCTTCCTGAAACTCCGCTTCTGAGTTCAAAGTGTCCAAAACACCAATCCAAGGGTCTAGAAGCTCTGGGATGGTCTGTGGGAAGCTGTAGCTAAAATTCCCAAAATTCACTTGGCCAAGTCCTTTGGGTGCAGATCAGGTTTCCAGTAGGGAAGTCCTTCTTCTCCTTGTAGTGTCAGGCAGCAGATCTGAGTTGCCATGCAGCTTTTCCAAATGTATACATTGTTCCTGAGCATCAAGCAGGGGGGCATCCCTGACTAATGGGATGCAGGGTGCCACCTAGGTGAATGACCGCTTCCTCCATACTCCAACATGGAGAGATTCTCTCCTTGGAGGTTAGATCAGGCTAAGCCAACCCATTGGTGTGGCTAAGATTCCCTGACACTCCCTTTCCAACCCTCTCCCTAATCTAATTACAGGGGCTCCTGTGTGCGGGGGGTGCAAGATGTGGGGGTGCGCCTGTGCTATCTTAAAGTGTCATACTCCCTTTGAAGACCAGTTTGGCTACCTGTCCCTCATTCTGCCATCTGCTTTTGCAGTTGCAGTTCTCCACCCACAGAAAATACTTTGAGGCATATTAGCAAGAACGGCGTTAAAATTATCGCCGCTTTAGCGGCAGGAAACTGCCGCTAAAGCGGCGATAATGGGCTTGATAATATGCCCTTGAGAATACCAATAGAAGCCCATGTTCTGCTGTGATCCTGGGCTTCTATTGGAATTCTCAAGGGCATATTATCAAGCCCATTATCGCTGCTTTAGCAGCAGTTTCCTGCCGCTAAAGCGGCGATCATTTTAACGCCGTTCTTGCTAATATGCCCCTTCGTCTCTCTAGCAGGCCACTTCACATCTTGGCTCAGCCAGGCAAAGGCTGGCTAATCAGGAGAGGGCAGCTGGAAGGCTGTATTTTGCTTACAGAGAAGAACATTTAATAACGTATTTTCTGTGATAGGCATTATAAGTCTAACAGTGGAAAGTTGTTGGACTTATCATAACTATCATTTTAAGTCCTTAAATTACATTTTCAACTCACACCTGTCAATATTTATTCTTAAATAATATATTCCCATGCTAGCCTTGGGAGCTAGTTTTCTACAATGGGGAACAACGAAATTGGCAGTTTTTCCTCTCCAGGGCTTATAAAATGTATTTTATAATGTCCCTGCTTATAGTTACAAGGCACCCTACCTGTGGGGTGCCTAGGGGCGACCTTTGGGTGACTTATATGTAAAAATAAGGTAGATTACTACTTTGGAAGTACCTTTAATGCCATACAATTTCATTTCAAAAACAATCTGCAATGCAGGGCTGCCTTTAAAATAACAGCAGGCTACACAGCAGTGCACACTCAAGTGTAGGAAATTTACTGAGCCACTAAACCTCCCTGCCCTATTATATACTAGAGACGTATAAGTCGTTGGAATCCCTCTTGCTTTATTAAATATTAGGGACTTACAGGGGTCTATCAGTACCAATTATAATTAATTACCAAGTACTTTTAATCAGAGCACAGGTCCTGGGTCTGGTTAGCAGAGCCCTGGTCACAAACAGAGTCAGAAAACCAGTATCTAGTAGTTAAAATGGGGGCAAAAAGTGGGGGACCACTGCAAACAGGTCCAGATTTCTCCCAGTTACTTTAGGGCACAAGTTATAGTTATTTGAGATAACTAGAACTGGTAAATTTAAGTAGTTTTGTTAATTTAACATGGTATGTTGTAACTGACATCTGACCTAACCATAACATCCCCTTTAACTTAGAGTTTTCAGAGAAATCCATGCAGTTATTGTGAATTTCAGAAGTGCAGTTTGGAGAATTAGGATTTTAAAAGGCTAACATGTGTGAGTGTTAAGATATTCAAGCCCATCCAGTATCTCAAACAAACTACAACATTTATTCTTTCTGTTTGAAGACCTATTTTCATGCTAAATTTGGTGGAAATACGTTCAGTGTTTTATTGCTGTTCTATAGGCAAAAATTTCAATGGGGCTATAATGGGAAAAGCTCATTTTTTTAACCCATCTTCCTGTGTTGTTTTTCCTCTGCAGAGGACTGCATGAGACCAACATGCCTGACCTTACCTGAAGATTATAGGAGAGATCCAAATTTTGCACACATTTGTCCATAGAACCAAAATGTATGAACAAATGAAAAATCTCCTTTTCATTGAAAATTGCAGCATAACTAAATAGTCAAGTCAAATGAAACTTTATTTCGGCTGTACAGCCATAAAAGCACAATTGAGTAAAACATTAAAAAAAATTGTTATAAAAAGAGTTGGGATTAACAACAGGTATAATTGGCAAAAATGATGAGGAGTAGCATTAAGCAAAAATTCATTGTTAAGCTTCACAGGTACACAAATTGATCTTATCCCCAAGTCTGGGTCATCACTAAATAGGCAACAAACAAATACATCATCTGGTGTCAAGTGTCATATAATAGTAAAAAGTTTAAAAGAGTTTGAACAATTAAATTTTTACTTTAAAAAGAAAAATTAAAATTAATTAAAAACATTAAAACCACTTGTCCAGAGTAGCATTGTAAACAAATTTTTCTCATTTAGAAATACAAACAAATACAATGACTTATCTGGGGATAGACAGATTTATATTGTTACCTGACTCTTTTGACTTTATGATGCCTCTGCGTATATTCCACATCGCAAATAAAAATCTTGAAGTAACAATTACAAATAATGGCTGCATCTCGTATTTTAAAAGCCTAAACACCTCAATATAGTCTCTAATCCCGAGGTTCCTACATAGCTGAAGTACCCACTTAGAACTAGCCTTACTGTATGCAGGGCAGAAAAAATGACGTGAAGTTCTGTTTCTTCTGTGTGGGTACATCCCGGGCATTCTTGTTTTATTGCTCCCTTCCATTTGTTGGTGAATGCACGCAACAGGAGGCGTCCCATGCCTAAATTGTAAATACAATTTCTTTGCCATAAATAGTTGGATACTATCCAAGGCAGGCTCTAAAAATATTGCTGCTTAACGTCCAGGAACCTGGACGTTAGGGTTGAGGATTCTAAACTCTGAGAGATTTGGGCCAATTTGTGACTTTTAAAAGCAATGGTTAGAGATTTTTAGGGATAGCTGGGCAGGTCTCTTCTGGAGTTAACCACATATTAGCCCTCCCCATTTGATGGCACGTGTTCCTAATATAGGTCAACCATGGTAAATTACCTGCTCCCAGGATGGACAAGACATCCTTCAATTCCTCCCTGTATGTTTCTAACTCCGGCGTGCTCCAAGGCGTCGCCAATATTGGATAGGGCGGGAGGCAATTAAATCGGCTATTGGATCTATGCCCAAATCCATCCTGAGTGGAATTAGAGGAGTACTTTTGGGGAGACCCGTCAACTGCCTAATAAAGGTATTAACTAAATAGTGTAATATAAATATACAATGTACATATATATTTAAATATATATGTATATATAGGAAGTTGCAAATTTTTTTCTTTCAGAGTGTAAAACGAACCAAATAGTGAATGCACACAATAAACAACTTTATAAAAATATAATAAACTAAGTGGAGATGCCATTTAATTACATGCTTTTATTCTCGAGAGAACATATCTAAAATCGTGTTCTTTGATTACATAATAAGAAAAACATAGATGCATGGTTTCACATGACCTACACTGCACACGTTAATCACAAGAACTACACAGTGTGCAGTGGAAAATTGTTTACTTTTCTTATTTTTCAAATTCATTAAGCAGCTCTTTAGCAATCTGCAGCCTCCTGGGAACCATCTTGCTGGCAAAAGTTTCATAGATGACATCAATGATTGATACTATATTTGCAGTTTTCAGAGAGAAGCTCAGAGATTTAATTAGGTCTGCATTAAACCACTGTACCATGGCCATGCCATTATGTAGTGCAGAAAAGCTGTATTCCAATAATGTCACGCTTACAGTTAAGAATATTTACTGCAATGCATCATATAAAGGTTTAGGTTTCTCATCGAGCATGAACACAACAGTTCTACGTTAAATACACGTGCTTGACTTAAGTGTTTTAGAGACATCAGATTATGTTTGAACTCGATTTTCTTCCCCGACAACATCAAAAATATTCAAAGAAAAATTACAACTCTGGTGAGTACACAAAAGAAAGTCATTATGTAAATTCACATTTGTTAAGAACGATGTACACCCCTTCCCTTTATAATCGTTTTGATTTCTAAGCAGCAATGCTTCTGATGAAGTCAGTGTGATAATTATCTACAGTCAAAGGAAAACGTTAGTGAATGCAATTGTAAGGTTAAAAGTTAATTACAGCCATCAATATATATTCTGCAAAATCCAAAGAAATTTCAATAGATGGATGTTAGTAATGCAATGCAGGTACTTGAATTCAAGTTCTACATAGGAGAAATATGGTGCTTATATGGGGTGAAAAACAAACTCTCTTAAGTGAAAGAAAATCTTACAAAGCATGCAAGGTGGGCCTACCTGTCCCCTGAAATTCTAAACATGAGGCACTTGTATTTACATGAAACTTCACAATTGCATTATACAAATGCATTTTCACAAAACTATGCTATTATCATGACATATTCTCTAATAATTCTGTAATATATTACATTATCAAATACAATGTTGTGGTGCATCAAAATCACATAATATGCATCGCTGGGCCCTACTACTTGCTCTTGCCTCAGCTGTCTCCATCATGCCTTGATATTGGATCAACCTCAGGTTTCAGAAAGGTTGTATTTGTTGTCTAATAGCAGATATAGATTCTTGTTGTTGATGATGGTATATTCATTGTATTGTTCCCATACTGTCCCAAACAATTATAACAGCCACTGCAGTTGCCCTGGAGTCATCCTACAAAGGTGGTAAGGCAATCCTGGATTGATGATGTTTGCCTTGATAACTGCTCCAAGAGCAACAGGCTTTCACTAAGCTGCACAACCCTCAGCTTTTTCTTCCATTACTTCACCTGCTGACCATGCTTCCATGTCCTGACCTACTTGTGCCAGGAGAATGTTGTTGTTGACACTGTCATCTTCGCACACATACAGATTGTAATAACTGTGCAACCTGAGACCTGGGTGAAGTGTTTGGTGCAGTTTTGATGATCTGAGCAGTAGTGTGTGACTGGAATTTGGTGACCACTACAACTGGCATTGCTGGAGCGGTTGTCACAGAGCCAGTTGCAGGTAAGCAGGGATAATATCAGTAGCTTGTCAAAGAGTTGGCATGTGGTGGCTGTACCACCAGAAATAGTGGCAGTGGTGGGTGCAGCTGTCAATGGTGTGTTGAAGGTTTATGACAAAGCACTTGTGTGAGAAATCAATACCTGCTTACAGTGTCCCTCCACATTTTGACTCTGCCTGCGCCCTGGTCTCTGCTAACCAGACCCAGGGCCTGTGCCTGGATTAAAAGTACATGATAATTACATATATTTGTCTCTCACACAAAGGGTCAAAAAGGAAGTATATGCTGCACAATGAAAAATCTATCCTATACCACTTCCAAGGATATACAGCTCACACAGAGTATAGGGTAGCAGGGTGTCTGAAGAAAGAGAGAAAGGTAGAAAGCTGTGACAGGTGGGGGCACAACAAGTGTATGGACGAGAACCCTCACTCACCCGAGGGTGACATGCTTCATTATTGGGTTCCTCCAACACACTGGGAGTGTTTTTAAGGAGCACATCAATGTTTGAGTACCTCTAGGGTAGAGATGAGGGGCAGAGTGCAACAAAAAAGTGTGTATTAAAACTATCTCAGTAGGAACAACAAATTTTGGGGCATATTACCAACAACGGGCGCTAAATATCGCTATGCGCGAGTAGCGCGATTTTACTTATCGCTGGCTATCGCTGGATTTTTATCGCCCGGGTAGCGCATTATCAACAACGCTTATCACCCAGGCGATAAAAATAAAGCAATAGCCGGCAAAATGCGGGAATATCGCTGGAAATCCAGCGATATTCCTGCAGCGATAGGGAATTACTTGTAAATAGCCCATGGTGGTTATAGCCTGAGATTCCACCCCCCATTACACATATAGCTAAGTCTGAATTTCTGCAGACGTTAGCTATCAGCGATAACTGCGGCTAGTGTGGGTTTTGACATCGCTATGGGTGTCAGGGCAGGCCTTGTAAATACCGCGATGTGCGGTTAGCGACTTATTCCCTGTGGTTTTGCTCGGGAACGCCTACTTTGCATCTCATTAGAGATGCGATGCAAGCGTAAGCAAAGCCGGTGCTACGACAAGGAAACACGCGCTAGCGTGTCCTTGCTGATACTGCGATGCCATTATCGCCGCTTTTCGGCCAAAAACGGCCGCTAAAGCGGCGATAATGGGCTTGTTAATATGCCCCCATATTATTACGTCCTAGAGGATAGAGGTTAAAAGCAATGTGAGACAGGGTTATGGATGTAAACTCTGTGTTCTGGTCAACATGTTTCTACCCTATATGACATTAAATGTTAAATATTCGGGGCATTCATCAGGACCATGATATTAAGTCACTCTGCTGAAAAAACGTGCATAAATAATGATTACAGATAGATACTCAGGCCCATACTCTTGACCAACCAAGCACAGCAGCAGTAGTTAGTTGGGTAGGTCAGGTGGCCCTGTGATAAAACAACAAAAAAACATATCAAAATAGTGTATCAAAACACCAATATGCACCAACACCATATTCACAAGTGTATGCCTCTTCCCAGAATCAGTTCATAGTAACCTTACTTATGAACAATGTGTACGGTCTGACTCTACCATCTACAGAGTCTCTAAACACGTAGATCCTTGTAGTTAGAGGTACAACGACATGTATCACAAACATGAAAGACTAGCGCAGCAACCACATTTTTTCAATATTCCAAGCACAGTATTAATTATGTAATTGTGTCCATATTGCTATAGCAGAAAGTGCTCATGTTTAATGTATATGGAAAGCAATGCAGGGTCATTCCGTGTATTTGGTAAAGAAGAGATACACATATCTCCAGAAAGACACAAACTCTGCCAACATTGAGATACCGCAAGAATGGTGTTTAATCCCAACGTTTGTTGGCTAGAACAGTTTTGGCTACAAGATGTATCCAATATCAGACTGCTTCTGTGAGATTTTTGTTACTAACAACCACCAACAATGTCGCCTATATAATAGCCCAAGGACGGCATAAAAATGCAGGGTCTGCCGTATGGGACAAGGTCAGCCATAGAGTAAAAAGGGGGGTTAGACACTTTCAACCCCTGAGCGTATATCAGGTGTATTCGATACCTTCACTAATGTGATGCCTGCACTAGGATTAAAATGACCGACAGCGGTCATAACAAACTCCCACCTAGTACAGGCAGTCATGTTAACAACAGAGCCTCAATGTTTAGTATCATAAAGGCATAGTAAAAGTTAAATCAGTGTCATGGATTCACCGATCTACATGCCCAAAGCTCAAGTAGAGAAAGTGCATGTGAACGTAGTCACAGTAATAGACTGCTACTAAAGTCGCCCCAATCAAGACTCAAGCATACCAAGCAAATAAACGTAAGTACTAGCAGCAATACAAGCAAACATATTGCTACTGTCTCACCTTACGTGCAGCAGTCCTGCACCTTCCGAGACCCTGGTGGGAGTAGGTGGCACTAGGATCTACTGCCTTATAAAGCCCTGACGAGAAGACGCGCCTTCACCTATCCTATGCGCTGAGCAGCTAAACACCGCGCATGCGCATCTACAGCATACACGATAGACCATACTGCAACGAGCTGACATGCGGGCAAAACATGCGCGTGTGCAGTTACCCCGGGTCATGATTCCTATGGCAACCAAAGGAAGCGTCATAAGGCGTAAACACTCCAAAGTAAGGGATGATATTCCAACACGGCTAGTGCTAAGGATAGTAATAAGAAGGTGTATAACGCTAAAAATAGCTACTCGGTTAGTTGGAATGTCATGGATGTGCCTACCATGTAGAGCAATTAGTAGCTAACATGTAGGGCTTTATAGCATCCTCATTACTAACTGAATGGACATATTGATCAGTATGTGATAAGGAGACATCAATATGTGATCAAAGTTTGCATATATTAATGTACTGAGTTAGCAAGTATGATATACTGGCCTAAACTAACAATGATCCACAAGATGTGGTGTTCGAGCAAAGGACGCCCCAAGATGGACGCTGCCTAAGGTGACAAAAGAGAGTTAGATAGTACACCACGGTATATCATCGTTCAGACCAGTGCGATGGCTACCTAGTCTGAACACCCATCGCTGCTCTCTATGAAACAGTATTGTGTCTAAGGGGCCCATGTCTCTGTGGTAGTGTGGCTTGTCTAGGACCACCCATCTGATATCATCCTCTGTGTGTCCTACATCAAAAAAATGGCTGGTTAAATTTGTGTTGGATTTCTTCCGCTTAATGGAACTCCTGTGTTAATCATTCTGGTTTTGACCTTACAGGTCGTCATGCCCACGTACATAAGGTCGCAAGGGCACTTAATCAAGTATATCAGTGCTTCAGAGTTACAATTGGTATGGTTGGTAAGTAAAGGGGTTTGTCACAGACTTTCTTTGCCTTTATTCAGGATGTGCCAATTGGAGTTGACAGCCTTTTTGATAGTCTCACTCAGATGACTGTATGTGCTCACACAGACCAGGCGGTTAGAGGGAGCTTTGGGGTAGGTCTCTAATAGTGAGTCCCGATTATTAGTAGGGGAAGTTGTAGCCCGCACTGGGTACCTTGCGGTCCCAGTGTGTTGAAGGAACCCAATGATGAAGCATGTCACCTTCGGGTGAGTGAGGGTTCTCGTCCATACACTTGTTGTGCCCCCACCTGTCACAGCTTTCTACCTTTCTCTCTTTCTTCTGACACCCTGCTACCCTATACTCTGTGTGAGCTGTAATTACATATAATTACAATTGACACTGACAACCTACCTGTAAGTCACTAGTATATGGTAGGGCATGTAGGTCAATAGGCCCAGTCAATATAATGCCCTAAAGTGTGCACTACTGTGGTGCCTGCTCTCATAATTTGAAAGCCAACCCTGCCTTGCAGGCTGCTTTAAATTTAAATTATATTCAAATTCGACTTTGGATTTAAAGGTACTTAGAACTTCTCAAACTACCTTTTGTTGTACATATAAGTCGCCCCTAAGGTCTCCCCTAGGTGCCCCAAGTGCAGGGTTCCTTGTAACTATAAGCAGGGACATTATAAAATATGTTTTATTAGCCCTGGCAAGGCAATATTTGCCAATTTTGTTTTTCCTCATTGTAGCAAATTGGCTCCATAGGCTAACATGGGAATACCTTATTAAAGTATAACTATTGAGAGAAAAAAGCTAAAAAGTTACTTCAAAGTATCAAAATGATAGTTACAATAAATCCAACAACTTGCCACTGTTAGATTTATTATAACCATCACAGAGGTTATATAACTTTCTTTTCTGTAAGTCAAAATCCAGCCTTCCAGCTCCCCTCTCCTGATTGGCCAGCCTCTGCCAGGCTGAGCCAAGCTGTCTAAATGAGATGCGAAGTGGTCTGCCAGAGAGACAAGGGTTTCCTGCAGGTGGAAAACTGCAGTTCTAGAAGCAAAATGCAGGATGGGGGTGGAGTAGCCAAACTGGTCTTCAAAGGGAGAGTGAAACATAAGACAGCAGAGGTTCACCCCCACATCATGCACCCCCAGCCACACAGCAGCCCCTGTAATTAGATTAGTGAGGGGGCTGGAACAGGAGCGTTAGGAAAACTTAGCTACACCAATGGGCTGGCTTAGCCAGATCTAAACCTTCAGGAGAGAGTTTCTCTATTTTGGATTTTGGAAGAATAGTGCTTTCTGGGACAAGAATGTGCCACAGTTTGGAGGAAGTGGTCATACCTGAGAGTGGCACCCTGCATTCCATTGGTCATGGGTGCCCCCTGCTTGGCGGCCGGGAACACTGAATAAATATGGGTGAGTTTCCAATCAACTCAGATCTGCTGCTTGAAACCACATGGAGAAGAAGGACTGCCCTATTGGAACCCTGATCTGCACCCAAAGTACTACACTCTGAAAGACTGCACCTGCTGCACAGTCTGGTTGTATAGCCCTAAGGAATTTGCCTGACTTCACAAGCTTTAAGGAGTGGACTCCCTGAAAGCTACAGGTTAACAGAGCCCATCTGCTTCATCTCCACCAAGAGATTCCCATCCAGGAGTGTGTCCAGTGGACTTTTAAGTATCTGTCCAGGTGCATTGTGGGAATTGTAGTCCCAACATCCCAAGGACTATCTAAGCACTTCTAGACCCTTGGAGCAGTGTTTTGGACACTTTGAACCCACCAGAGGAACTTCAGGAAAAGGTTCCAGAAGCTTGGAGCAACATTTGTAAAAAGCTCCATAAGTTGACCAGGTGCATTGTTGGAGTTGTAGCCCCAGGCCCCAAGAGGCACACCAGAGCATGTGAACCTTTCGGTGGTGCTGTGGACCACATACCTGCATCAAGAAACTCTCCTGGAAGTAAGTGTAGAAGTGTTACATTGTGGGTGGTCTGTACTTTGGACTTTGTCCTGGACCAGAACGACTTTTTTTTAACCCTTTGTGTGTTATTTGCTTCTAAGCACTAGTTTTACTTTTAATCTTTACAAATTCATATCTCTGGTTTCCTACATTGGAGTTTTGATGTTTTGGTGTCATTTTGTTCATAAACATATAACCTATTTGTATATATTGGTGTTCGAATTTTATTGTGTGTTGTGTCTTGCTTATTTAATGTTTTGTTGTTTTGAAATGCTTTACACACCTGTCTCCTAAGTTAAGAGTGTCTGCTTGTTTCCAGGTACCAATGGTTGAGCAAGGGAATATTATATTGAGACCTTGACTGGACCTTTTATTGAGATTGTAGCCTTATTGCTAGTGGTAAGTCCCTAGTTATCCGTACTAATAATTAATTTTCCATCAAGTGGCCATAGACGTGAATGCCTTCAAAGCAACACCTCCCTGTGCTAACACAGTCACAATACTCCCTGCAATCTGCCCTGAATCAATCCCTCTGAAACCATTTGCCACTTGTTCATGTACATGATAGTAATAAGGCATGTAGACAGTTGTTTGGTCATGCCTCCACCCACCCTCCTACTGTAGCATGAGTTATCAGTAAATGCTCAACTAAAGCTCAATGCTTAGCTACTCCATGACCTCCAGTCACACCACCTCTACTTGCACTATGGCCCAAATCAAAGTCTCTGCATCAATGTACAACCTGCAAGAAGCAGATGATAAATTAATGTAGGTAATTGACTCATTCTGTTCTGGAAATGTGAAAAAAACATAGGCAATTGGATGGGTATGTCCAAGGTCTGTGTGTTATTGTTCACTTTTGCCAAATGAGGCACCCTATTTTAGTGCAGGGATACCAGACAGAAACATTTATGTAGTCCCCCAGATGTCCATGTTTCAAAAAACAGGGAACTTGAACTGAGACCCACAAGGATGTATTGGCACTGCAACATTTATAAGAAACACCTACTACAAAAATAAATACATTAGGCTGTGTTTCTTTTTTTTTTATTTTATTTTTATTTGTCAATGATTAGGTAATACATAGTACAATCAAATATATCAAACCAATATCGATGCCGCATACTGCCAATATCAAAGCATAATATCACAGATAAAGTAATTAAGCAAGGAGCACAAAAACAAGAAATACCAAAATACATTCTAGAACCTCACCCACTTATTTACACTCCATTAAGTATCCTAAAATTTTCAGGAGAGTATCTAAAGCCAAGACCCCCATATTTTATTACATTTAGCGAGTGATCGTATGCCTCTTGACTTGGCCAATGCCTGTTCCATATCATATGTCTGTCGGACTAGAAGCCACCAATCCATCACATTTGGAGGCTTTGGCGATATCCATTCTCGAGCAATAATCAGCCTTGCCGAGGCTAACAAAATAGTTAATAAACCGCTACTTTTAGATCCAGCATTACTACAGCCCAGCATAATTTCCCCTACTGTCAGGGGTATATCTAACCCCAATTTCTGATGAATAATATTCTGGACATCCTGCCAAAATGTTTTTAGCTCTAAACACGTTACAAACATATGTTTGATATCTGCCTTATATATATCACATCTTGGGCACTTCATCCTATCTGTAATTATATTATTAGCCGCCCACTTGGCTATCCTCTCAGGTGTGTAATAAAGAAGACAGATCGTCCGATGTTGGTGTAATCTCAGATTAGTAGAATACACCACCTCTTTTATAGTGCCCAATGCTTGTGTTATGGTGCTAGCCCCTACAGATGTCTCCAATATTTTACTCCATTGATTGGCCAATCTTCCACAATCATCTACTCTGTTACTACTTAGCCATTTATAAACCTTACTAATCATAGATTCCCTTACTTCGTCATATATAAAGTCCCAAACCTCAGACCCAATTATATTAGTCAACTTCAGGTGCTTTAGAAAGTAGTCTCGAATCTGATAATACTTTAACAGCATATAGTTTGGTAATTTATATATAAGTTGTAGTCTCTCAAAAGCAATAATGCCATTATGATCGAAAAGATCACCCAAGCATCCTACTCCCAATCTGACCCAATTTTTCCCCACCCCATCATGAAATATACTTGGTAAGGCAGGGTTAGAATACAGAGGGAATTTATCATGATATAGAGATATATTGCCTTTATGTAAGATCGCCCGCCAGATATATATGCTGTCCCGTGCGGTCTTGAATTTAACCCTTTTAAAATAATTAGGGTCCATTATTCTATACAGAAACATCTTACTTTCTTCCCCCAACATTAATGTATGAAAAAATAGAATACCCGCAGGATTAATCAGACTACGGAGGCGGCCGAAGAAAGCTGACCAAAAATACATCTTGAAGTCCGGTAACTCCAAGCCGCCTTGACCAAAAGGTAGTTTTAATTTTCCTATCACTCTCCTAGATTTCTTGTATCCCCATATAAAGCCACCAATGGCCCCTTCTAATCGTTTAAAAAGGAGTTGGAAACCCGTAGTGGAATAGAACGAAAAGATATAAGAACTTAGGCAGGACTTTCATTTTAATTATATTAATACGACCAATGATGCCAATCGGTAGCTTATGCCAATTTTTAAATGATCTAATTGTATCCTTCAGCAGTTCCTCATAATTAAGAAAAATAATTTTCTCTATTTGTGCTGATATCCGCACCCCCAGATAAGTGACGACTGAACATACCCCCTGTATAACATCTAACGGTCTATGATTAATTAATATTTGGGTCTTGTTACTATTTAATTTATACCCCGATATTTGTCCGAATCTAGCAGCCCCCACTGTTATTTCCCCTAATGCTTGCCCCGAGTCTGTAGAGAATACTGCCAAGTCATCCGCATAAGCGGTGACCTTTAAAGAAATTGTCCCATTGCTATATGCACTTATTCGGGGATTATTTTGTAAAACACAGATGAATGGCTCTATGTATAGAGCAAATAATAAGGGTGAAAGAGGGCAGCCCTGGCGCGTGCCACAAGAAACCGAGAAAGCAGATGATAATAAACCTGAATACGCTAATTTAGCACTGGGTTTATCATATAGGGCTTGTACCCATTTCTTAAAGCGACTGCCAATCCCGAAGGCATCGATTACAGCCCAAAGAAACTCCCACCCCACTCGGTCGAACGCTTTCTCAGCATCTAATAGAATCATACTGAGTGGGGTAGATGTAATATTGGCCACATCGAACGCTGTCACCGCCGTATTTACATGAGTAGTTGTATCTCTATTTTGAATAAACCCATGTTGTTGGAAAGAAACCAGACTAGGCATCACCGGAGCAAGCCGGTTAGACAATATTTTTGCAAAACTTTTTGCATCAGTGTTAATGAGAGAAATCGGTCTATATGACCCACATTCCTCTGCTGGTTTATCCTTTTTTTTAAAAAAAACAATTTTTGTCATATTCCAGGAATCGGGCACTTGCCCATTAACACTGATTGACCCTATCATCTGACTAAAAGACAGCCTCAGATCATCTTTAAAGATTTTATAAAATTCTAGGGGAATAGAGTCTTCCCCCGCAGCCTTACCCGATGGTAGTGCCCCAATTGCCATTTCGATCTCCTCCCACAGTATCTCAGCATCCAGGGACTCAGCGATCTCCTCCCCTATACTTGGCAGGAAACATCCCTGAATATAATCAAGAATGTCCGCCTGCCTTGGCTTTATTGTAGAAGTATACAATGCTTGATAATACCTCACAAATTGCTCTAAAATCTCCTGGGGATGCCTATACAGTCTACCTGCATGCCCTCTAATAGTTGTGATATGGGCATTAGCTCTGTCATTAGCTACTTTATAGGCCAGAATTTTCCCAATTGTTTCCCCATACTCATACTGTATCTGCCGATATTTATTAAATTTGACCATGCTCTTCTCTTTCAATGTTTTCTTCAGGCCTAATCTAAGATTAATTACCTCAAACCGCAATTGTTCTGACTCACCCGCACCCTTCAGAACTGCCTCCGCATGTAGATCTTCTGCCCTACGTATTGCAGAGGTTATCTCCTTCAGTGTCCCTCTATTAATTTTATTTTGGTACCAAATATACTGTTGGGTATGCCCCCTAATAACGGCTTTAAATGTATCCCACACCACAATAGGAGTAGCAGACCCCATATTCTCTTCAAAAAAGCTTTTAATTTGCTCCCGGGTACTAGCTACATATTCCGCATATGAAAAAAGATACCTGGGGAATGAACAAGATCTTGGTGGCCTATTCTCTGTATCGACTTTAAAAGTAAGAAGAATAGGATTATGGTCTGATGTTACTTTCGGGCATATATCTATTTCTGTAGACCATAATAGTTGTGCAGACACCCAAGCCATATCTATTCTTGAGTAAGATTTATGTGGGGCAGAAAAATAGGTATACCCTGGTAAACTTGGGTGCAATATTCTCCAGGCATCACTAATAGCCTGTAGTCGACCCAATTCCCAGATTGCCCTACGTGTTTTCCGCATCCTCTGAAATGCCCCCTCCTTGTAGTATCAATCCCATAATCCATGATACAATTAAAATCACCCATCACCACCCGATCCCCCTCCCAATTCAAAAGTTCCATATTTATGTTATCCACCACCGTGGGATCATCATTATTAGGGCCATACACTCCGCAGAACACATATTTCCTCTCTTTTAATATAAGCTGTGAAATAGCCCAACGACCTCCCTTATCCGAAGTTGTCTTACAAACTGTTACTGTAAGCCGTTTGTTTTTTAATATTGCAACTCCACGTATAGAAGCACTTTGAGTTGAGCATACTATAACCTCATAGCCTAACTGTTTTAACAATCCCCGGTCTTTATACGAAAGATGTGTCTCTGTTAACATAACAACACTAGGATTGTACATTTTTAGCTCTTCTGCCACCAGTCGTCTCTTTATCCTGCTATTTAGCCCTGCAACGTTCCATGCTAAACATTTAACCCCCTCCATATAAAATAAGATACCTACTCCTTTTAATAACCGCCTTACTTATCTGAATACTTTTATCATTGCTTTTACCCAATCATTGGCCTTTTCTTCTATAAACCCCCAACCCTTCCCTCCCTTCCCTCCCTCTCCCCCAAACTCTACTAGAGATTGGCCCTCCCCCTCCCCCAGCATCTAGAAGGAGGAATCATCCCCTTTCTCCAAGCTGCCGTTGACTTTGGCAGCCCATTAAGAGTCCCTGGTCACAGAGGTTCCAGAGGCTTCTGGTCTCTATGTTGTTCAATACAAGAAAAAGCAAATCATAAAACAGAGGAAAGCATAAATAAAATGTTTTTGTCATATATCACAATAATCCCTTTCTTATCATAACAAAAGAGCAGAAAAAAAACATTAATGTAGTACCTTCTACCATCTACCATATACAACCGATAGATTCTACTCTTGCATGAATACGAAAGCAAAAAATTCCTTTAGAGTGATATACCTTTTCCCCCTTTTAGCCTGTACCCTATTTCTGCAATCCCCCTAACTCCTTCTTTGCCTCTGTTTCTGAAACAAACATATAAGATTGACCCCCACGAATTACTTTTAGTCGGGCCGGCTCTTGCAGATATGCCTGCAACCCAGCAACTTTCATTGGGTCAATCAATTGTCTAAGCTGCCATCTTCTGTCCATTGTTACCTTACAGTAATCAGAGCGAAAGAAAATTGAATTACCATCCACAGACATTGGCGACCTTGGACCAGCTTTTAAATAAACAGCCTGCCTTAATAAAAATTGCCAAAATAAATCAAAAAGGTCTAGGATATCGGCTGTCTTGTCTCTTTTGGACCATTGGCACCCTATGAGCCCTTTGAATCTGGCAGTCCCAATCCCAATCACTAAGGTCAGGACACAATTTCTGCAGAGTTTGTACTATAAATATTCTGGGGTCTGTACCCTCTTGTCCTTCTGGTATACCAAACATCTTCAAGTTCTGTCTCCGCTGCCTATTCTCCAAATCTTCCAGCTTCAGTTGCATCGTAGCCAAGACGTGGTCGTGCTTCTCGGTTATGCTAAAAGTTTTTGAAACTGTTTCTTCCGTATCCACCACTCGTTGTTGAAGCTCAGCCATCTCACCCGCCAGTGATCCTACTTTTATGGTGACTTCCTTTAGAGACTGCTGAATACCCTGGGTATCTAATCGCGCCTGGGCAAAGAGCTCCCTAGTCTCTTCTCTTTGGTCTTTAAGGTTCTGAAGAATCAGTGAGAGCATCTTAGTTTCGATTCCCTGCTCCTCTTTACATTCCAGATCCCCGATAGTTGCTGCAGGCTCGTTTCTCCCAGCGACATCATTGAAGCTGATCCAGGGCCATGTCCTAGGTCACCTATGCCTTTAGCCACCAGCTCCATTCCACCGCCATCTTCATCCATCATGCCGGTCTCTGATAGCCTTGATACCATATCTTTGGCCCCACCTTTTGCTTGTACCCATCGCCATATTGAGTTATCAACTGTAGCTCCCTTTTCCGTTGTTTTGCCCTCTCGTCTCCTACTGCCTGGTCTAGACCCCCGAAAGCTTTTTTCAGCTCCTTCACCGCTTTCAATTTTTGATTCTGATTTTGATGCTTCTTTTTAACAATTGCTACCCCTGAAATTTTCTTCTGTTGAACAACTATGATTTCATGCTGCAACACAGAGGGAGACTGGGTCTGGCACTGTTCTTGTACTTGGTCGATATCAGTAGCAGAAGCCAAAGACGAGGTGCTCAGATCACCCAATGTCAGTTCATTAGGCACAGTTACAATTACAGGAGTAATAGGGCTTATAGGAATCCCTGTATTACCAAGACTCCCAATCGCCTCAGGATTACTTTCGCCAGGCTTAGATATTCCGGACTCAGTTGCTGTCACATTCTCTCCGTCTTCGACAACCTTGGGCTCCTCAGATACTCTTGAGGAGTCCGGGACAGTCGCTGGATCAGCAGGTTTGGTAAATAGGCTTCCATGCTCGGTCCCCTCTTCAATCGAGCCCCTATCCAAATCTGGGGCCCTCCCATTATCTAAGTCTTCCTTAGACTGAAGTTGAGTTTGAGGCTGAGGCTGAAGAAATGTTTGAGGCGGTGCCTGCAAGTTATTTCCAACAATATGACCTGTAGAGATAGAAGTCTTGCTACTGTGTTGCACCCCAATTGCTTGGCTCACTATATCTGCTAACATCTTGCCGCTATTAAAAGTATCAGCTTCCGCCACAATATCAGAAGAGAACAATTCCACTGACTTCCTTGATTGCAAGAATTGCAACACAGGTTTTCCCACCCTCCCCAGTCCAAAAGCCGAGCTGGGAGAGTCCGCCTTCTGTATCTCCACGTCTTCGTCATCCAAATTACTACCCCGAGTCGCTGTTGTACCCCCCAGCGCTCGGTTAGTAGCACGGGTACTCCTGAACATTAAGCTGTGTTTCTGTAATTATTAATCCAATTTCTCATTCATGAAACAGGAAAAAAGAACAATACCCTGTAGGTTGGCATTTCCCCGCCTACATTAGAAAATCTAATGATTATTAATTACAGAACCAGAGCTTAATTTATTTATTTTTGTAGTAGGTGTTTTGTCAATGTATTTTTAATGTTTTGTCCGACAATGTTTTTTGTGGTGTTGTAAAATTTGCAATTTAATTTACCACATTTTTTGTGTTAATGTGGATTTTGTATAACTTTTGTGTCATTTTTAATGAAAAATTTATGATTTATCAGATGAAAAATCCATGAAAAATTCTTAAGAAAAAAATGTTATGAGTAAACCAAATAAAACATAAATAGATGGTCATATCAAGTGTCATGTGTGATCATGCTGAGTGATGAGTAACTGCTATCAGTATTGGCATGTGTGTTGTTGTGAGATTGCTAAATAGGCATAGCCTTACTGATTAAGGGCCAAAGCCTTTCTAGTTGAAGACTTTTAGAAATTTGGCATTTTTCTGCCCTTAGCTCTTTGTGCTTGCAGCCTATCTTGGGGGACATGACTGGGTGCAACTGACAGTTAAACTTTGTGAATTCCTCCAGGCAGTCATACAATAGAGGGATTAGATGTGCTTGAATGGGCAATCTGCTGGAAGGATGGAGTGGTGGAGCTGAGCATAGCCCCACTTGCAACTGAATAGTTTGGGTTCTAACTACAATCAAACAAACTCACTCCTCCACATTGTAACTGCGGCCAGCTTGGAGGAAGGGCATGTGAGAAATTCCATGCACTTCAAAGCACCTTTTTTGATGCTTCTCCCATCTTCCAGAGAAAGGGCATCAGGGTGTACAAATAGGACCTTCAGACCCACTCATCAGTTCACTCCTGGACCTGCAGAAGGACTCTCAGACGAATGCCTGCTGCTGTGACCTACTGTGCTGTACCTGGAAGGACTGCTTTGCTGCCTACAGTCTGCTTTAAACCCTCAGAGGCCCATCCAGCTGCTTATCCTTGCATCTTCACCTGAACATAGGACTACCAGAGTGACTCCAAGGGCTAGTTTGCTGGCCTCCGGTTTAGAGCCACAGGAACACAAAAGGCTTCCACCATCTTGAACCCACAGCTTGACCCAGCCTGGGTGAGTTCTGAACCCTCAAGTGTTGTACCACCAGTCCTGGACCCATGCTTGTAGTGCTAAAGGTGTCCAGATGGCCAAAACTCCAAACTGGGGACTTAAAAAATGTTTGGTAAAAAACTGCTCCAAGAACCAGGAGGAGACTGAGACCAACCTGCTCACCTATCCACCTGAGGTGCATCTCTGTTCGAATTGACTTTACATCGTCTCCCGCTACGTTTCTTCTCTGCAGCTGCAAATCCCGTTCAGCGGTCGTTTGCCAAAGGGGTATCCAGCCACATGGAACTGTCTTCACCTACAGTCCTTTGCCTTGTCCTGCTGGAGATTTCCAACTTCCAAAAAAGTGACTAAGTCCCTCCTTGGACACCTCCTGCAGCCTTGCCCTGCTGAACTTTACCTTACACCTTTTGTCAGAATTTTTTCTAAGTCCGATGGTAAGTGCTGATGGGGCCCAATCGACTTCTTGTATCCGAACCGCGCGCCATCGCATTCAACTATATTCTTCAACTTTGACCTGATCTCGTGTGACTAGATGGCCACGGTTGGTGCTTTGATCTTTTAGGCATTCGGTTTTACTAAAAAAAAATTAAATTCCTAACTCTGGTTCTACTGGTTGGATTTTTGTGGTTTTGGTGTCAAATAATTCGTTAAAATGTACTGGTTGTGGGATTTTTCTTCAGTTGTGTTTTCACTTTACCACTGTTTGTGTGCTGAATGACTGCATTATGTGCCAAGGTGCACAAGGTTAAACACAGGTCAATTTAGTGACTTCTTGTGGTTTACCCTGCAAGGGATAGTGGCTGTTGTTTGACCAGGGCTCACACCCCAGGCAACCAGCAACCCAATTTTCTGACACCTACCTATGGCCTCAACACCTCTGGCTCCACACTGCCTTCTATCCTTTCAATCCCTTCAATACTGGAGATGTCACTGATGCTTCTCCCTGTCTTCTCCCATAGGTACAGGTCAATAACTGAGGCATGTCTTCCTCCAGTAGCCAGAGCATCACATCAATGTTTGGATTTGATATCACGCACACCAAGCTTGAGGTTCTGAAATTACTTTTTACACTCCTCAAATGTGCAAGATGCTGATGCAACTGCATTCACCTTCTAAACATGTGTATGCATTCCTTCACACTAGTTTTCTTTATCATCTACTCAGCAAGTGTCTATAGTTTACTCTCACTTAATTTCATCTTTTGTCTATTTATAGTCATGCCATCCAGTCGCACCTACAGATTTGCCTCATGACTATTAAGTGCTCAGGATGGCACTGGGTTGTTATACACGAACTGACTGTCATGGTGTACTGAACAGGTACTGATGGTTTGTGCAAAATGACAGTTTCGATGTTCATTGATAAGTGTCCAAACCATCTTCAGATGCTTGCATCAAAAGATGAGTCTTATCCTACTTAAAAAAGATTTCATACGAAATCCAAATTTCTTGTGGAATTATACAACACATGAAAAGAACCACCCATATTAAATGTGCAGTAATGCCACACATATGCCTAAAAGTACATGTCAACAAGAAATTAGAGAAAACAAGAAAAATGTAATTATTTATTATGAGCTCAATATCAGTCAAAGACAGTCCAAAGTATCTATAAACATGTTCATATCTTTTCTATCCTGATTTGTTGAAGGCTGGCTCCGAAAGTATAGCCAGTGGCAGCCATCCACAGTCCTCTGTCCCTGACAGCTATCCGCACCACTAACTAATACCATTTGATAGCTAGGCATCTTAACGCATTAGAAAGATGAAATTCCTGAAGAGGTAGTCCATGAATGGCCTAGAGTCATTGGCTACCTCATGTAGAGAACTAGTTCAAAAGTCTTACAAGAGTCTTACAAGAGATCTAGTCAGTCAATCAATACTTAAACATTGATGCATTTTTCCAACTCCACATTGCAATACACCACCATCCTTGGATCTCTAGTGGCAAGAGGGAAGGTAGAACAGGTTTGCCAGAGGGGCAAAATCATTTTCACCGTTCCTGCATACCTGTGCCAATGACATTTACACAGCTATTCTTCATGACTTTAGCATGAAAATGTGCATTGAAATATGAAGATACACATGATGTTCCTGTTAAAATATTTATTAAAGTTGAAGTAAATACCTACCTTATAACACATTTAACCACACTCCTATCCCAATAAACCCCAGGAAAAAACAGGTATTATATAAAGCTAATATTTCATAACTATTACATCCTACACCTATACACTCCACAACTAACCACAGAAAGAAACATCTATTTTATGAAATTATCCCCTAATTAGTACATTCTACACCTCACCCAATCTTTTTCTAATCCCTATTCTAAACATAATTTATTGTTGATGAACCCCACAACAGCCCACTCATTGTTCTAGTGTTTTTGCAAGAATTTGGCGTGGATATGCGTAATGTTTAGCATGCAGCCATGGCCCATGCAGGTAAGAGCGGTGGGGTGGTGGAGCTGGGTGGGAGGGATTTTGACGGACGATAACACAGGAAAAATAAATAAATAATTAATTTTCCCTCGTCATTCTCTGTCAAACCCCCCCCCCCCACCCGGCCCCATCGCTCTTACTTGCAAGGGTCACAGCTGCTAGCATGTTGTAACCTCTGATGAGGTCTGATAAAGGGACCTGATGAGACAAGCAGGATTGAGTAAAAGTGGAAAGGAGAGTAACTGGTTTTACTGCTCCATTGACTACGTCCAGAAAATTGTGTTACTGCAATTCAACCAGCACTAAGCTATTAAACAGCATAAATGTTGCCCTCCATTTTGGACATCATAGCAACATGGCTTTCCGCCACATAGCTATTGAAGTGAGTAATAGCATGGGGAATGTTGCAAATGGCTCAACTGTTAGCCTGTCCTACTTCAAAAACTAAAACATGATGCTTTTAGGTAGGTCTCTGTTTGATACATCCCGATCCTTGGTTATAGAGCATCACTTCTACTGCCTCTGGATCTGGACCAGCTCACAGATGCCTCTGAGGTGGTATTCAGGCACTCTGAAAACTCCAGTTGCATTTCTGCTTGCTTCTTGTTGATGTGGAACAGTCTCCTCAGATTTGTCTCCATCATCAGTGCTGCAGGTCTTCACATCAGCTCCTGCCTCTTCCATTGGCCCCTGCTGCTCCTTCTCGGATGACGCTTCTGCCACCACCTGGATACTGATCTTTCCCTCTGGTTTTGTACCAGGCTCAGCTGTTTTATTTATGAGGTGATGATGGCTGGGCATGATGGTGGAGGAGCATTGTTAGTAAGAGAAGTACTGCAAGTTGGACTAGCGGTGACTGGTGTGAGAGCGACCCTGGTCAAAGCCATTGTTGTGGCAGAAGCAGTGGCTGGAGGGCTGGAACTTGTGCCTCTGGTTGTTTCTAGGGCTATACATTTGGAAGTGACAGCAGCTCAACCTGTAGTTGTGTTGGTACTCACAGCACTGGCAGTTGTTCCATCTCGAATCTCAGAAGTACGGAAGGTGGCATAGGATGTTTTTGCTGTCCCTCTCCTTGATTTGTTGGTCGTATATGTCTATTTGATGGTTCTTCCCCTTAATGACATGCAGCGTCACCTAGAAATACACATTTACTCATTAGTATCTGACTTCTAACTCTGGCCACACAATGACAGTGAGATAATGATGATTGGGCAGTGAATTATTTTTGGAAGCTTTCTCTATGCAATTAACTTGCTACGTACCCACCATATTGTGCCTTATTTTCTCAAGAGATGTGTATAGCAATATATATATATTTCAGTATTGCGGCAAATTATTTGTCTCCTTGTCACTATTCTTCAATATCATTGCTGGAACTAGTGTAAAAAGTCCATATTCCTCATAATAGTAATATATTTGAGTCACATATCTGTTTCCAAATCATACAGTCTCAAGTATAAAATATGTGTGTGATTTTTGTTTTGTAATATTTGCTCCATCACCATATGCACTATTGCACATGTTTCTGTTGTATTACAGAAGCATTTTCTTCAACACACTGAATGTCAATAACTGGTTTATCTAAATCATATATGGACTATTTGATCTGCCATAGATTCTGTGGGCAGAATTTCAAGTTTTTGGCAAACACGATTGGATGAGACTGGAGCATGGCTAAATGTTACCCGACAATAGCTTGATGAACTAATTCCCTTTAAATCAAAGTTGCCAAAATCTAAACTGTCGGCGCCATGCTTTACAGAAATCTTGAAGGAGAAGAAACTGAACTGTAGTACGCAGGAAAGGCAATGGTGCAGACTCTATTCAGCTAAAGATAAGCTGCAACTGAAGATGGCACTAAATGACTATAAAATGGAAATTAGAAGAGCGAAGGGAAGTTATTACACGAGAACCATCACCCAAGCAGTCAACAGATCCAAGAAGGTATTTGACATAGTAAAAGAGTTAGCACTCCCAGACTGTCTAAAACAAACAGTTGAACCATCACAAGAACTATGCGATAATCTAGCGCAATTTTTCATAATAAAAAGATTGGATTATAAATGAGATAAAAAAAGAATAGTTATCCTGAGCAGAGGAAGGACACTCTGAACAAAAACACACCAATGAATTGTACCCCAACATCTCATGATAACCTGCATTGTGAGGGGACACCTGGTGTTCTGGATAGTGCAGAACTGTTAAAAGATGAAGAGTTCAGAACTCTAGCTTTATCAATCTCCTCCAGCTCCCCGCTAGATAGAATCCCCACTAGAATCTGGAATGATAGAACAACTGAGTTCTACCCAGATTTACAAAAAATGTGTAACCAATCCCTAGCTATGGGAATGGTATCATCTGCCTGGAAGAAAGAGCTTGTTACACCTCTATTGAAAAAACCTCTGGCCGATGTCAAAGACCCCAGTAAGTACCGCCCAAGATTTCTTCTTCCATACTCAGTCAAGATTCTAGAAAAGTATATCCGTAAAAACTGGCAGGCTTTTTGGAACATACAGATTTTCTAAAATCAGAGCAAATGAGCTTTACACCAGGCCATGGTACAGAGGCAGCATTAATCATGGCAATGGATGAACTGTGGTGGTCAGGTAGCGGTCTTGATCTTATTGGATCTATTGCCTGCTTTTGACACCATCAACCATCAAATATTACTCAAAAGAAACAATTGATGCACGGGACCCACGACTGGGCATACCCTTCCCACTTAGGGCGACAAATGTAAAAGAAACAATTGATGGACGGAATGCTGGACAATGCAAACATTCACCCCCAGTCACAAGGATCTGGGTTAAATCCATCATTCTTTTGCTCACCACACCACCCCAGTTTGGACCCAGCCATATGCAAATCAGTCTTGACCCTATTCATTGTGGGAACAGTCCAGCCCGAACTGCCAAGCCAGGTCCTCCCTGGACTGGAAACAAGCATCCTGGTACCGATTTCAGGGCATCACCCTTCAGCAGGCAGGCTAGCTTGAATCCAGTGGTCAGTGAGCACGGGACCCACATCTGGGCATACCCTTCCCACTTAGGGCAACATATGTAAAAGAAACAATTGATGGATGGAATGCTGGACAATTCAAACATTCACCCCCAGTCACAAGGATCTGGGTTAAATCCATCATTCTTTTGCTCACCACACCACCCCAGTTTGGACCCAGCCATATGCAAATCAGTCTTGACCCTGTTCCTTGTGGTAACATTCCAGCCTGAACTGCCAAGCCAGGTCCTCCCTGGACCAGAAACAAGTATCCTGGGACCGTTTCCAGGGCATCACCCTTCATCAGGCAGGCTAGCTTGAATCCAGTGGTGTAGTGAGCACGGGACCCATGTTTTTGCATCAAATCTTACTCAACATATTAAAGGAGATAGGGGTAGTGGGTGCCTTCCTGAATTGGATTGATTCTAACATATCTGGGAAATGCCAAGCAATATCCTTTCCCCCATTCAAGTAAGAGTTCGTAGAAATCTTACATGGGGTACCACAAGGATCAGATTGAAGCCCCAGTCTTTTTAATGTTTATCTTTGTCCGCTGCTGATCTTGATTACATCTTTTAGGATGTTATTTATAAAATATGCAGTTGACACCCAACTAATACTGTCCTTAAGTAAAAATGATACTACTCAGCTAGAAAAACTTAATGCATGCCTAACTGAGATGGCTAACTGGCTCAGCAGGAATACACTTACACTTACTGGATGTATGACTGAATTTCTGTGCTGTTCCCCCGGCAAAGTACTGTATCAACTTCTAAGCAATATTTGGCCTTGGACAAAAGACACAGACCTAATACCCGCTTGGCCAGTCCAAAAGCTAGAAGTCCAGATTGATGAGAATCTTTCTGTGGAAGCTCATGTCAATGCACCTGTAGCTCCCTGCCATGGACTTATGCGAAATCTGAAAAAAATGTACCCTCTTTTTCCACAGTCAGCCAGAAAACTGTAGTGCAATCTACAGTATTAAGCAGAATATATAATTGTAATTCTCTTTTGCTAGGATGTCCAGAATACATGTTTAAAATACACTACAGGATACAAGTGATGACTGCTAAATCACCATTGAGTAAAACAATATTGTATTCTCCATCAGGCACCTTAAAAGAACTCCACTGGCTTTCTGTTAGGGAAAGATGTATCTTTAAGGCCAAAAGCATAGTTCATAAAGTCTTAAATTGAACTGGACCTAAGTCATTTCAAAAGAAATTCTGCCACTATAGACCTTCATAATCCTTAAGATTGTCATCAGCAAATCTTGTCTGTGGGCCTAGGTTTAAAAAGACAAGACTTGGTGGGAGATCCTTTCAAGTACAGGCAGTGCAATTTTGGAACAAGCTGCCGAATTCCCTAAGAGTGCCTGGAAACTTGCTGAGTTTTAGGAAGAACCTGAAGATGTGGCTCTTCCCTAAATAGACGAGGTAGACTGCAGCTCTTCTGTCTGCAAATATTAAGAGAGGCCATCTACGTTGATCAATGATTTGATTACACCAGCCCGTTGGGTGAACGCTGGGCTCTATAAATTTCTAAATAAATAAATGGTGCCCAATTTGAAATTGCAAAAGCATTTCCTGAGGTGGGATAACACTCAATCAATTCACAACTGACCCAGCATTCCTGCATCCAGCATTTAATGCACAGCAGGCCATTTTAGTACCTATAGCAGTGTGTCATCAGGGTAAATATAAGCCAATTTGCAGTTGTGCAATATGTTTATGTATAAAATAGTTCAACACACTCACTGGCCTCTTGGGCGTATGTCTCTTCTGCACCATTCTGCATACTCTCAGTTCTTGTGTGGCCAGTAATTGTGTGCACCTTTTCCTAAAGATGCAGCTCCAATTAAAAGTCCAACTTTCCACCAGATATGCAACTAGCACAACTGTGCCTTCCAATTTGTTCACTCAAAAGTCTTTTGAGATTTTGGCTGCACTTTCTCCAGGCTTCGATAGTGCTCTGATGGTTGGAGAAGAAGTTAGGGGCTACACTGTGAAAAGAGAAAGCTTCATAGATGTATCCCGTCTCATCTACCCTTCGTGAATATTTGACTACAGGGAGGTGTCACTTTTATGGAGTTTGTTCAACTTTACTTAGTGAATTACCAATGTCTTATCATTATTATAAGTGAGTATGTTAGAGTTTTTATGTGTGCTCTATGTCTTACAATGTCCTCTGTGCTTTATTTTACATATATTTCCACATCCAAAGGTTCAGAACATAATGCAGTCTGACAGGAATACCTTCTTAATCTCCTCTTATACTCAAATCACTCTGTGTCAGACCCCCAGGAACTCTCCTGTATTTTCAGGAGTTCTTAATGGGCCAAAAACCACATGGTATGGCCGTAGGATTTTGCAAGTCTGCAAAGTCCAATGCCATGGTCTCGCTTGAAGCTGCATCTTTCAGACAGAGCTGGCACCTTCATCCAAACCTTTACAAACCTGTGCTTCTCTAACAACAATAACACTGATACTAACCTTCTGGCCAAAGATTAAATTAGTTTGTTAGATCATAGTGGAATCGTTCAGGGAGTACATGGCACCGATATTTCTGTAATGTTCCTTGTATCATGTGTTACCTGCTGCAAATATCTTGCAATAAGTGGGCACCGTGAGGCAACCTGAAAGAATCTAGCCTGCTCTGTGTCACATGTGTCACATCGCAGAGACCTAGTACATTCAATCTTTTGTGGGAATCTAGGAGAGCACTACAATCTGTTAAGGAATTTAAAATTGATATGTTTGCATATGTTGGAACTCTCCAACCCCAGCTCCAACACCAACGACATCCAGCCGTCGCAAGACCTGTGCGACTCAGTGGCCACCTCCTTCCACCGCAAAATCGCCGACATCCACGACAGCTTCAACACCACGACCGCCCCGGCAACCACCGAGACCACTGCCCCCACAACCACCAACCGCCTGCTCTCCTGGACCAACATCAACGACGAGGACGCCAGCGAGATCATGAACACCATCCACTCCGGTTCACCGCTAGACCCGTGCCCTCACCACATCTTCAACAAAGCCAGTACAGCCATCGCGCCCCATCTCCGGAAAATAATCAACATCTCCTTCGAGACAGCAACCTTCCCGGAAAGCTGGAAGCACGCCGAGATCACCGCCTTACTCAAGAAACCCAAGGCAGACCCCAAGGACCTCAAGAACTTCCGACCCATCTCTCTGCTCCCGTTCCCCGCGAAGGTCACCGAGAAAATCGTCAACAAACAACTGACCCGCTACCTCGAGGAGAACAACATCCTGGACCCTTCCCAGTCCGTCTTCCGCAGTAACCACAGCACCGAAACCGCCCTCATCGCCGCCACCGATGACATCAGGACCCTGCTAGACAACGGAGAAACAGCAGCCCTCATCCTCCTGGACCTATCAGCCGCCTTCAACACGGTCTGCCACCACACACTACGAACACGCCTTCACGACGCCGGGACCCAAGGGAAGGCCCTGGACTGGACCACATCCTTCCTTTCCGGCAGAACACAAAGCGTCCGCCTCGCCCCCTTCCGATCCAAGGCCACCAAGATCATCTGCGGCGTACCCCAAGGCTCCTCCCTCAGCCCAACGCTGTTCAACATCTACATGGTACCCCTCGCCCACGTCGCCCGACAGCACAACCTCAACATCATCTCCTACGCCGACGACACCCAGCTGATCCTCTCCCTCACCAAAGACCCTCACACCGCCAAAGCCCACCTCCACGAAGGAATGAAGGCCGTCGCCGAATGGATGAGGACCAGCCGCCTGAAGCTGAAATCGGACAAGACGGAGGTCCTCATCCTTGGTTCCAACCCTTCAGCCTGGGACGACTCCTGGTGGCCAACATCACTGGGAACAGCCCCGCCACCCACCGACCACGTACGCAACCTAGGGGTCATCCTCGACCCCACCCTCTCCATGACTAAGCAGGTCAACGCCGTTTCCTCATCCTGCTTCAACATCCTCCGAATGCTCCGCAGGATCTTCAAGTGGATCCCCACCGAAACAAGAAAAACAGTCACCCAGGCCCTCGTCACCAGCAGGCTGGACTACGGAAACGCCCTCTACGCAGGAACGACGGCTAAGCTCCTGAGACGGCTGCAACGCATCCAGAACGCCTCTGCACGTCTTATCCTCGACATCCCCCGACACAGCCACATCACACCCCACCTGAGAGACCTGCACTGGCTCCCTGTCAACAAGAGGATAACCTTCAAGCTCCTCACCCACGCACACAAAGCACTCCACAACTCCGGACCAGCCTACCTCAACAGACGACTCAGCTTCTACACCCCCACCCGCCAGCTCCGCTCGACCAGCCACGCCCTCGCCACAGTCCCCCGCATCCGGGAAACGACCGCCGGCGGCAGATCCTTCTCCCACCTCGCCGCCAAGACCTGGAACACCCTCCCCACCAACCTCCGACAGACCCAAGACCTACTGGCCTTCAGAAGACTCCTCAAGACCTGGCTCTTCGATCAGTAGCAGCACCACCCCCCTCTTCCCCCAGCGCCTTGAGACCCTCGCGGGTATGTAGTGCGCTTTATAAGTGACATGATTGATTGATTGATTGATTGATTGATTGCATCTATAGTAAATAGAAATGGGTTTTGTTTGATCACAACAGTATCTCCAGTGACCCATTTCCATCATCTTGCCCAGGTCCTTCTCCCATTTCACTATCATCGAGCGGGCCACTGACCCATAAGACTCTGTTAATAATTTATAAAGCTAGAAAACCCAGCCCATGAGTTGGCTCTTTGAGCATTTGCGTTAGCTTCAGAAATTTGGACGGTTCATCCTGATAGGTAGGCCAACAACTCTTCATGCTGGTTATAGTCTGAAGTAATCAAGCACTTCTAGAGGCATGATGTTCCTCCCTCCCCTGAATTTACAGTAGTTGTAAAATTGGTCCACCTTGAGCAATCCGGCTTACATCAGTTGAAACATTGGGGCAGTGCTAAGAAACTTAATTATCTTCAAAGAGGCCTGCCCTCTCACAGGTAGATGAAATCACATTTGGGCCTGCCCCACCAATTGTCCTTGTAGCCAGTCAGGCACCAATCCCAGTGGGAGAGGTGTTGCCCCTAGAACTGGTTTTGAGTGACCACAGCGGAGGGTTTGCTCATTTCCCTGGTTACACCTCTAGGGTGGGCACATGAGGTCTGCACAAGGGAGGAAAGACTCTGCCATTTTTAACTTACGTAGGGAGGGACACTGTAGGATTGTGAACAGTAGGGCACACAGGAACTGTTGCAAAAGTGGGTAGGGTTACCCCTGGGAACTTGCCCCTCTTGTTTGGGGGAGCTCAGGAGTCACTCCAGCCCATAGGCTAGTGTCAGGCATAAATGTGGCTCCCCTGGGTACCTTCATCAGAACACTACTGGGCCTGTGGAAAACAGAAGAAGCACTGTACCGACTGTTATGACCTGAAAGGCGAACCCTAAGGGCTCAACCTGATCCCACTTATACCCAAGACTAAGAAATGGACTACTCAATTACACTAATTATACCTAAGTTGGAACCAGTCATCTAATCAGCATGGTTGAGTAAGTCCTAAATAATATGCTGATATTCTAATATGCCAAAGCATGCAATGCCCCCTGCGCACCATATCATGACTTCAGGCCTGAAGTCGGAACTTCATGGTTGAAAACTCTCTCCAGCAGCTGGTCTGTCTGTGTAAGACCACCCTTGTACATATCCTTAAATACCTTTTCTTGTTATAGTTTTCAATGGAGCAATGATGGACTCGGTTCCTGAATAATTGTTCAAAACAGTACACAAGGTAACTTCATGCTTCCTTCATTCCTTCTTCCCTCAGAACAGAACATATGAGGCCATCACCCTCAAAGCTATCTTTCAGCTGCCACATTTACAAACAATTTAAAAGAAATGGGAATTTCCCTCTGTCCTGTTAGCATGAATTTAAGAAACAACAAGGCGATGCAAGCATATATAAACTACAAGTTTACCCCCTTGCTTGGCCTTTCAATTGCATCACAAACACACTTCATCTTAATGCAAAATACAATGTCAGTGAGGCCTCTATTGCATGCAACACATACAAAACAAGCATTTGCAATGCGATAGGTCTCGCATTTACGCCGAGTTTAAGCTATTGGCATTGTAAATGACAATGCCTTTTATTTATGTTTTAAAAACAAAAACAAAAATAAAAGGCATTATCATTTACAATGCCAGTAGCTCAAACTCGCGTAATTGCGAGACCTATTGCATTGCAAATGCTTGTTTTATAGAATCAACATGCCACATTTCCACCCCTTTAGACCGCCATTAAACATAGGAAACTTGATAGTGCTGAATGTGGCTGAATCTAGCACACCATACAGAGCTGCCGACTTTGGGACTGGAGACTGCTGTTCGAGTTTGGGCGGCAGCTCTCCCCTCCTTGATGTAACAAATTAAATGCTAATTCAAGTTAAATAACATAAAATGAAATGAAACAATGCCGTATTTCTGAAGCTGAGACACTCGGGTAAACAAAGGCAGTACATGAATGCTGTGTCATGAGGAAGCATTATGTTGGGATGGCCAATGAAACGATGGGCTGCATTCCCAGATGAGAGGCGGAAGGAGGGGCCATCATGATGTGAAGGAGCATAAGGACTTTGGTTCTGTGTTTTTATAGAACCAACATGCCACATTTCCGCCCATTCAGACCACCATTAAACATAGCAAACTTTATAGCTTGTGCTGAATGTGGTTGAATGTAGCACAACATGCAGAGCTGCTGACTTTGGGATTGGAGACGTGTGTCGGCTCTCCCCTCCTTGATGTAACAAATTAAATACTAATTTAAATTAAACAATATGAAAGGAAATTAAACAATGCCTTATTTGTAAATAGTTGAACTTGCTGAAGCTGAGACACTCCGGTAAACAAATGCCCTGTGTTAGAAGGTGGTTCTGACCATCTGAGCCGCCCGGATTTTTCACTTTTTGAACACCTATTTGCTGAGCTTTTACTGTGGGAGAGCCTCATAAGTTGGGACTCACCCACAGTGAACTCATGATGAAAGAGACTGCATCTGGATTTAACCGGTGTCCCCCTGGTGAGAGTAGGCCGCTGCGCTGCAGCCGGAGTAAGGGGCACCGGGCTGGTTACATGCAGACACGTGTGTATATGTGTGTACACACGTGTAGGGGCTGCGTGGGGGAGATTCCTGGCGTGTGCAGCCTAGGAGCAGGTACAGATAGAATGGTGTGGCAGGAATTGCAGAGCTGGGTGGTGACATGGAATATACTTTATATAATGGGAAGAAACATGTAAGTGAAAGTCAGTGTGCTTTACTGTTTTCACTGAAGGACCACTCCATTATTCTCCTATGAGGATGGGGATCACATGGGATAGTTTCACTTCCCTAGGGCCTACAAATTCCAGACATGCACTAAAGTCCACTGTTACTTAGGTGAGAAGAAGTATTCTGCTGAGTCCAAAGCCATATCTGTACTGCTTTTGGGTCATCCAGAAATGTCATATTCCTCTGAGTCAGCTCATAACCAGAGCCTGGCTGAGTGTGACCCTGCCAGGCTGGATTAATGTCCTTCCTCCCCAAACCGAAGCATCAGAGGCCTAGCCCTTCACGGCAAGCATTTCAAGGGTGAAGGTCTCCTCTCCAAAAGGAAGAGAAGGTGGGTGGAGCTACAGGGTATCCATCAGCGGCTGTCACCTGGTGCCAGGCACCAAGCTGCTCTGGAGAGAAGGCAGCAAGGGGGGAAGGGGCTTTTCAGAGACCATGTGGCATGAGATCCCTGGACGACGCCATTTTGAACTATCCCAGAGCCCAGGGCAGGAAGGAGGGAGCAGGGGCAGAGAGGTGATGTGTTGCTACCTGATAGGGCAAGCAGAGCCTTCCTGCCAGCCCCCTCCAAATTCTTTTAAAAAGGTCTTGCACAAGAAGAGGAGCTCTCTCTCGGCGAGGTCTGCTGAGGAAGACAGGTGCTGGAGCCATGGGCAGTTGGAAGGAAGATCACCCTGACTGTCCCAGGACCCTGAATAGCACCAGGAAGGGAGTCCAGGACCAGGGAGCTGAAGCCTGGGGCTCTGGGCAAGGAGAAGAGAGGCCCAGGAGGAGAGCCAGGAGAGAGGCTGGCGCAGGGAGCCAGTGAAGACAGCTCCCTGCTGAATTCACCCTCCTTGAGACCAGGAGGGTGAAGGAACGTGCTCCCAGTGGCTGGGGCGCGCCACCAGGAGCAAGAAGAGGCCAAAATGGTGAAGATCAGTCCCCTGGGGGCTGAGATATGCCCCCCAGAAGGTAGGCGACCTTTGACCTCTGAGAAGACCGACGACGAAGCGCGTGGGGCTCCGCCGCCGGTCTTGAATGGGCCCCGGGGTGGATCAGGTCCCAGGGGCTGCCCCCAGAAGAAGAAGAAGTTGCTCCCCGTGAAAATGCACCCGGGGGGGCCAGGAGCCCACCCTGGCCCTCAGGAAGACACCGGAGGAAGGGGAGCGCCGTCGCGCCACCCCTGGAAGAAGTCTCTAGGGCCCAGGACCCCCAACTCCAGGCCCCGCCAAAAATCAAGCTGGAGAGTGCTGCCACGCTCCCCATGAAGGTCTCGAGGCCCGGGATCCTAACTCCCGGTGAATGTGGTGCAGTGGAGGGGGTGGGGCCGTCGCACCGCCCCCCCCCAAGACGGACAAAGACCAGAAGACAAGCCGGGGAGTGCCGTTGCTCTCCCCGCCGAAGAATGCCTGGGGGCCCGGGACCCCAACTCCGGGCCCCGAAGAATCGGCAGAAGTCGGGGAGCGCTGGCGTGCTCCCTGTGAAGATGTCTCTGATGGAGGGGCCTGGGATCCCCAACTCCGGGCCCCGGTGTGGTGGAAGAGGGAGGGGGGAGTGCCGTCGCAGTCCCCCGATGCCTCGCCGGGCCAGCGGCAGTCGACGTGTCTGCCCGCCGGAGCGGGCAGACCAGAATGGACGTGCCGGCTCCCGCGGCCACACACATAGATGCGGGCCGGGCTGGGAGCTGGCAGAAGCAGCCAGGGGTGGGCTCCCTGAGCTGCAGACAAAGCTCACCTGAAGACAGGGGCCCGGGTGGGACCGGGCACCCAATCGAGGTCTGGACGTGGCGTGAGGCTGCCGGCCGGGCAGCGCGGCTCTCCCCGGAGCAGCGGGAGAGCCGCTGCTCTAATATGCACGCCCAGGAGGAGAAGCGCCCCATAATGCCTTGCAGGCCCGGACCGGCCTGCAAGGGAAAGCAGCTTTCTCTCAGCTTGTGGTGGGCCCAGGAGGATGGGGTCACTGCGAAATGTGTACCAAGGTGCAGGGGGAGCTGCAGGAGCAACGCAGTCTCCGCCAGCACGAAAATGGAAAGTCCCTTCCTAAGACTCTGGGGACTCCATAGAAATAACCCCTCAAGGGCTCAGCCAGCAGTATCCTGGGGCTGGAAATTTTGTTCTACAGCTGGGGGTGCGTTAGGGACTGCACCAATGTATGGAGGACTGTACTAGGGATGTCTGGAGAAGGGCATCCCCTGGAGGTGAAGAGGTGCAATTGCACGAGAAGTGCATTTACCAATGTTATTTCTACTGAGGGACTGAAAGTCACATGTGTAATGTGAAGTCATAAGCAAAGTGGGGTTATGTTGCTAGTCATTCCGTCTATGGTGTCTGGCTGTATATGCTTATCCTGTGATTATAACTGTGATGCCTTTTAGGGGCTTTTATTGCAATGCATTATAATGGTTATCAGCTATTATAAGTACTGTCATTTTAAAGTGATGCTTAAACATGTATTCTTGCTGCTGCGTTAGGTGAGGAACAACCCAGACTGTTAGGGCCATATGTATCAAGCTATTTTGAGATTGCAAATGCTGCAAATCGCAAAAAAACAGTGTTTGCGATCGCAAAATAGCATTTCCTAATGTATGACAGTGTTTCGCATCACAAAATTGATATTCGCAAAAATTGCAATTATCAAATTTGCGAGGCAACAAATCTGCGAAAAGCCCTTTGCGAATTCGCAATCTCTGAGTCTCAAATTGCGAATTTGCAATATTGTATGTCGCAAATTGCGAAGTCGCAAAACAATGTATCACAAATTTGCAAATTGCGAATATGTAGAAATCGCAATTTTGCACCTTTAAATTACCACCAACTCAAGCCAGGTGGTAACCAGGTGCAACCTATTTAAACAGGCCCAGAATGCCTCAGGGTCTTTCACAATGGCAGCGCTGTATGTCATAGCGAGGAGGCTGCGGATTCAAGCAGCAGCTCAGAGAAGGAGTAGGAGACAGGAACGCGTTTTCAGTGTGCGCATTACCCTATTCCAGCAGACAGAGGAAGAAATACATGAGAAGTATAGGCTGGACTCAGCCACTATACTAGACTTGATAGCTGACCTAAAACCTATGCTTTAACATCCAACCCTCAGGACCCAATCCATTCCGACACGTGCAGGTCCTCTGTTCACTGCACTTACTGGCATCTTCCAGGGGGTGATAGCTACAGCAGGAGGGGTGTCCCAGAGTTGCCTGTCACGCATCTTTCATGCATTCTTGGATGCAATGGTACGGAGGATGTACCATTACCTCAGATTCCCCAACACACAACAGGCATTGCAGCAGACCAAACTGGATTTCTACCAGATAGCCCAGTTTCCCCATGTAATTGGTTGCATTGATGGGACACATGTAGCCCTCTCGCCCCGCTCAGATCATGAGTACGTATTCAGGAACCGGAAATCATTCTATTCACTAAACATACAGGTCATATGTAACGCAAAACACATCATAACTGATATAGTGGCCAAATATCCTGGCAGTACACCCGATTCCTTCATTTTTAGACACAGTGGAATATACACACGTCTCACTGGGGGAGAATTTGGCGAAGGATACCTGCTATACTCTTTAGAGCTGTAGAAATAGGACAGTGATTAACCATATGTCTTTCAACCTGTAGGTGACAGTGCATATGCTGTGCGCTCATTCATCCTCACACCGTACCTCAATCCGGCTAATCAGAGTGAGAGAAGATACAATTGCGCACACAAGTCAACGCGCAGTGTCATTGAGGGGACATTTGGAATACTGAAGAGCAGGTTCCACTGCCTGCACAAAAGTGGAGGAGCACTGCAGTATGGGCCAGAGACCTGCTGCAAGATCGTGGCTACTTGTGCCATGCTGTACAACGTTGCGACAACAAAAGGCATACCAGTGGAACTCACAGATACAGAATCAGATGAGGATGAGGTACCAGGTCCATGTCTCAGACCAGCAGGTGGTGTAGGGACAGCAGATGGCAGTCAGAGACGTGATGAAATGACACGCAACTATTTCTAGGTGAGTAATGATGACACAAAGCAAATCATGACTGTAGAATTACTGTGTTTTAATATACCTTAACGTCAGTTAAATTGCATTCACACAGCCTACAAATCACAAGTAATGTGTGGCTCTTGCTGTTTCACATGTCATGTACACAGGACAGGAGTAATGGAATGACAAATGTACGTATGGCAAGGGTTACTTCACCCATTAGCATTCAGCTGTGGCAACACTGTCTATTTCTTCCATCCACGGACTGCAGTTGCACGCTCAGTGTTCTGACTACCCTCCCTTGATGAGGCATCTGATGCTGTTCCCTGCCTCACACTACGCCGTCTGGGTTCTGTCATTGGTGGGGTAATGCTGCTGCGGTTGGAGACCTCCTCACTGTCCCTTGCCCCCAGAAGACCTGTGCCAGCTATATTTGCTGTCTGTAGATGGTCAACTGCATTGGTGACCTGCACCAAACCTTTGGCAACATCCTGGCTGCAGTCTGCCATTTCAATATGCATCAACACTGTGCGTCTTGATAGTACAGATATGGCATTGCACAAACGGTTGACTGCCTTACTGTAATGATCCAGGCGGGTGAATAGATGTTGTTTTTCCCAGCGTCTGGATGCATGGTCTCTTTGCATTGTGACACAGAGCTCTTTGATGGCTCCAGTCATTTCCTTAATGCTGTCTGCACATGCCTTATTACCCTCCTCAACTGTGTGATTTAGCTCTCTGATGCCCTCCTTTATGTCTGTGAGATTGTGATTGACAGACACCAGCTACCTGTTCATTGACCGCATGCTTTTTGCTTGCAGACGCTGAACCTTGACCATTGTGCCCTCCAAGCCAGAAAATACGAAAGCATCATCTCCTACATCTGTGGTGTTTTGTGCTCTTGGCCTGCGTCTCCTACAACTGCCGTCCCTACGTGGCATAGGAGGCTGCTCATGTTCCTGCCATGCCTGCTCTTCTTGCTCTGGATGTGGCTCATCCTGTATGCCTTCCAGTTCTCCCTCCAACTCCGGGAGTGGAGGCACAGTGTACTGGCGTTGTTTTTGCGCAGGTGTTGCCTGTGTTGTCTGCTCTGTCTCCTCTCCCCCGCCTGGTCCTGTTGCTGTGGTGCCTCATCAGGTTATGTGTCGTCACCCTGGGTCGCAGGATCACCTGTAAATACAAGAGCACTACTTATTGTGTGTCCTGCTTTCTATTGTTCACTAAATAAACTTGGATGCAGTTGGTGTACCTAACTCCTGTGTTTCATTTTTGTTTTACTGTTGTGTGTCAACTGCAGATACATTGCTGTGTGTCATTGCTCAACTGTGTTATGTGTGTGACTACATCTCCTATGATGCATTGCTGGGCGGCCAGGAAATTGTGGAATGTAAAAGCATTGTTACTTCGATATTGTGGCATTCCTGAGTGTGTTCTTTTGTGGGTAATGTGTCAGGGCTGATTTAGCATGGATCTTACCTTGTCTGGTGTTGGGCGTGACTGAGCTGTCAATATCTGCAACCCCGCTGATGCTTTATGGCTGTAGGGTGAACTCCACCAAATCCTCAAGGGGTGTGGATGCAGGCTCAGTAGATGGACCTCCACCAGTTTTCTAAACCTACGCAAGCCTGTTGGCAACCTTGTCCTTAGCCCTTGAGCGCATGTCATACCAGTGCTTGCGTAGGTCACCAATGGAGCGCTGTGTAACACCAATGGCATTTACCTTAGCCTGTATGTCCAGCCAGATTTTACGCTTCTCAGACTCTGGAATGTGCAGAGATTTCTTGCCAAAAAGCAGTTCATGGCTCTTCACCATCTCCTCAATGAGGACCTCAAGTTCTTTCTCACTAAAGTTTTGTTTCCTTTAACTTCCAGCAGCCTCCTTTTCCTTCTCCTGTGTATCCATAGTGTTTTGGATGGTGTCTTTGCACTACAGATGAAGTTCAGAGTGGTGTGCTCCTGCTCCCAGCCTCTGACACAGCCTCAGGCAATCAGAAACAGCATGGGCAGTCACACTACCTGGTTGTGATGTCATCAATCTGCTCTGTTAGGTTTGAAAAACCCCATTCTTATTATATACTTATTCCGTGCCATAGTAGGTTAGCAGTGTGCGGCTAAATGACGTTGCATTTCCATTCACGTTATGTAACCCGCTGAGTTATCCTTGTAATGCGCAAGCCTCAGTTAGCAAGTGTGACTCCATTTTGTATTTCGCAATCCCCATTAGGCTGTGTCTGAACTAGGCCTCATTAGTCCTATTGCTTGTCTCAGCAGAACACTGTATTCAGCTATTATTTCCTTCCCTGCTCAAGGTTGGATTCTGACTTACTAATGAATAGGCCATTCTGCCCTTGCATTCCTATCCTTGTGTGTAACTTTGCTCCCACATTAGGAGACGCTGAGACCCAGCACGGCAACCTTGAGACTGTGATAGTGTGTACCCATCTAGCAGGTGGTAGCCCATCCTTCTGTGCCTCTTTGTTCATGTCTGGCCTAAGCTGGTAACTTTCCACTGTGGGCGTGGCTGGAAGTTCTTGGAGGAATGATTAGGTGTTGCAGACTGTTGGGGAGCCAGTCCCTTGGCAGACATCTTAGGGTGCAGGTCAGATTGGACTCCTCTGCAGAGTATTGCTAATAAAAGCCTGTTTGTATTCTCTACTGTCTGACCGACTCTTCATTACTTGGGAAGGGACATCAGGTGGTTGTAAATAACCCGGGTGGCCCCTTAGGGCCACTTCATTCTGCTCCTGAATAGCAGATTTGCAAATTTGCGATTTCTTAATATCGATTTCGCTATTAAGAAATCGCTATTTTGGAAATCGGTATTTGCGATTGCGATTATTACCAAATCGCTAAATATTTGCGAATTTTTTATTACATCGCGTTTTGCGATTCTCAAATAGCGATTCAGTAAAAATCGCTATTTGGGAAACGCAATTCTCTTTTTTGATACTTAAGGCCCTTAGCCCCTGAAATGTAGAGGTGTATACTGTAGGGTCAGTATGAGATGCTCAGTCAGGGTTATGTGTCACCAGGGCAGGTGTGCCCATTTTAAATGCGTGTTGAGATAAGGGGCTGGGTCGCCACGGGGATGGTGCCAGTGAGCAAGGCCCTCACCCCAGGTTATGGTCAACCTACTGCATTGGGGGCAAGATGATGTGCATATGCGGGAGGGGTGGGAATGTTATGCAATGTCACAAAGTAATTCCAACAGCTTAAGTATATTTGTAAATTGTTGCATAGTATTGAGTAGTGTGTGTGTTTAATAAATGTACTCTTCCTTTTATAAACTGGAGACTGGACAATCAATTATTGAGTGTTATTTCTGCATACTGGTAAATGGCGATTACTAGCCCACACCTTGAGTAAGCCTTAGACTGCTCTGCAACGCTACCCTCTGAGAGTCAAGCGCTACAATCGGGTGTTTGGTTCCCAGTGAAGGACAAATGTAGTCATGTTATTTGTGCAGGCCTCACAGATACTGCCTCATTTTCCAACACCTGTCATGAGGAAGCATTATGTTGGGATGGCCAACGAAAGGATGGGTTGCATTCCCAGATGGGAGGCGGAGGAGGGGCCATCGTGAAGCGATGTGAGGGACGTCCAAAAGAAACAATTTGTGAAATCGCCATGGGGCAGGAACAGACAGAGAATGGAGGGACAAACACCAATGAAATGCCACAATTTCAGAATGCCACAGGTACCAGCCAATGGCAATTCATGGACGTTCCACAAATTAACATAAGAGATAACAACAGGTCTTACACAAGGCACGGGCTGTCTAGGTTCGACCTAAAAAGGTGTACCACACACTTCAAACGCCTCTTCTACACAACCCTTGCTTTTTCTTCAGGCTAATTTAATCTCCTTCTGCTTCCTCTATTTCACCATGACAACCATACTAAGGTTCATGCTACTCAGTTTTTGTGAAGATAATTCAAACCTACTGGCTTTATCAATGTTTGCCAATGCTTGTTTTACACATGCAGTCTCAATATGACAAATATATGTATTTATTCAACAATTCATATCTTTTATATAACTTTGTAAAGCATATTTGAAAATGCAAGTACATTTTATTTACTTTTGCCAGGATTCCATTTGGCTCTTCCCAGATTTGTAATCAACACAGAAAAAGTGCACCAAAACGGCTTGTATCTACAGACTCTGAAAATGATTACATTTAAATGGAGGATTCACTATAAAGCAGATGTTCACGTTGTGCATAATGAAGCAGAAATGAAAGCCTGGACACGGTCTTGAGCTATTAAGAGCTGCATGGAACTGTGCTCCTTAATTAGCAGCCATCATGTTGTGGCGCTACTTTACCGTATTCCAGTTTCAGCAGGTTTGAATTTAAATGTCACACATATCATGCAGAAATTAAGTAGTTTGATGTAGAATTTTCTTATACTTTTGTCATATCCAAATATTTTTATAGCTGTGCGAATAACAACCACTGCACAAAGTCGTTTATTTTTCTGTATTTTTAATTTTTTTTAAATATAGCTGCTATTTTTTGCAGCTTTTAGGCCTGTGCAATTGCCCTGTCACCAATCTTGCCATTTTTGCATCTTTCAGAAATAGTCTACATAGGATATCCCGCAATTACTGCTGTCATTTCTGATGTAAATGCCTGTGCAAGGGTGAGTCATTTGCTTTAAATACAGGTTCATGCGGATACCTTGCAATTCAGTCAAGTTAGAAACAATACTCAGGAGTAATGACAGTGGAGATGTATTGTGGCCAGAGGGAAGGGTGAGGGACACGTGGAATGTGTGCAGGGCAGTCACAAACGAGAGTGCTAGAGAAGTATGAAACAGTCTGATGGGAAAAGTGGGGACTAGAAGAATAGAAGCATAAGACAATGAAAGAAATGCTTTATATAGACCACTCCGTTCAGATCAGTGTATAACAAAAACAAAAATATAGCGAGAGAATATATTGAAAGCTAAGGGGCATATTATCAAGGGCTGGCGATATAATTATCGCCGCTTTAGCGTCCGTTTTCGGGCGAAAAGCGGCGATAATTATATCGCAATATCATCAAGGACACGCTAGCGCGTGTTTCCTTGATGTAGAGCCCGTTTTTCACAGCCTCGCCTCGCATCGCTAATGAGATGCAAAGAAGGCGTGGCTGTGAAAACAACACAAGTTAATATCGCGAAGGCAGCTTCGCGATATTAACAAGGAGAGTGCAGCGATAAAAGAAATCGCGTTACCTCAGCTTTAACTCAGGAATTTAACGTCTGTTAAATTCCTGACTTAAGCATACTTTACATGGGAGATGGATTCTGCTGATACGACCACAGGGTCAGTATCAGCAAGGTTATCGCCGCTTCCATGGAACATCGCTGGAAAACCAGCGATGTTCCATGGAAAACAAGCTATCGCAGGAATAATTATCGCCATTGCGCTATGCGTTGTTAATACAGCGCTAGCATGGCGATAATTATCTGCGGTAGCCGGCGATGACTATTCTCACGCTGTGAACGGCCAGCGATAATTATCGCTGGCCGTTGATAATATGCCCCTAAGTCTCTATACATTTTCTATACCGAATTCCACATATACATACCTGGGTGACATATATATCTTCAAGGCACGTAGATGGGAAGTTAAGAATAGTAAATCCTCTGTATCTCCCTCTGTGCACTTACTTTTCAATATTTTGTCCCTTGATATTGTTGTAACGAAATTCTGCCTTGTTGATATTCAAGTTTCGATATTCTAATCCACATTCTGTACCACAAGCTTCCATGGCACAAACTGCTGAGTGGCTGTTTAGCTTATGGTGGAGCGTAGATAGAGCATACGTGGTTTTTGCTGCTTTAGCTGCTATTGCCTTTGTCTGCAGTGTTTGTTTCATTGTGTCCGTCAACCAAACTCCAAGGTAGTTGTACTTGGAGTCCGTGTCAACCTTTAGTGGGCTGAGTTGCCGTTTGAGTTGGCATTTTTGGGGGCATTGGCCGAAAATCAGGACTTTTGTTTTCCCAGCATTTGCTTGGAGGGGGTTGCGTTTGTTATACGTGTGTAAAATGTCCAGGGCCCACCTCAGCTCAATGCGGGTTGGTCCATCAAGACCAAGTCGTCTGCATACTGTATTATTGGTAATTTGTTTCATCCTAGCGTTGGTGGAAAGGTTCTGCCTTTCAATAATTCTTCCTCAAGGTCTGCTGTGTATAAGTTGAATAACGTTGGGGCGAGTACACAGCCCTGCTTTAACCCTCTGTTGGTGAGGATCCTTCCGGGGGCATCCAGAGATGGATGCCTTCCAGCTATAAGCCTGGGTCTTGCAGAAAGTAAATGAGATAGCTGCCGTTACTACACAACACAAACAAAGCAAACCTTTCTGCCCCCTAGTTTAATGAGACACTAAAAACAAGTAAAAAAGCGTGTAAGTGTCTGGAAAGGAAATGGCGAAAAAATTACAGTTTGGAGGACAAACATACTTACAAACTGGCTTTGAAGGCCCACTATATAAAAGTTAAGGCGATGAAAAAAACCTTTTTGGAGGAAAAAATAGAGGAATCAGAAAACAAACAAAGGAGATTTTTTAAATCGTTAAATCTTTTTTTAATCCTGAGTCCACTATTAGAGGTCATCAGCCATCAGCGGAATGGACCTATCAATTGGAAGAATTTTTTCATGATACAATTGTGGCTATACAAAGCTCTTTCGATATGGTGTCCAAAGACGACAGCCATGATATGACATCACCTGATCCGAGATTGACCAAAGGTGGAATCCCCACACTTCTGCAAATACCTCAGATGTCTTTAGAGGAGTCTTTGTCTAACATCAGGGGACTAAAGTCAGGATCCCCTGCTGATCCCTGCCCAGCCCAGCTTCTGGCTAAGGTGGCTCTGGCCATTAATTCAGTGGTCAATAAGGTTCTTAATGCCTCTCTGGCCTCTGGACCCATGCCTCCTTCATGGAAACATGGCAAAATTCCCCTGTTACTTAAAAAACCTTCAACCGGTCATAAGGACTTAGCCAACCATAGGCCGATATCCCTACTGCCCGCCTTCTCTAAGGTATTGGAAAAACATGTAAATTCAGTCATCTCAGGCTACCTGGAAATCAACAATCTGCTGCATGCCAGTCAATCAGGTTTCAGAAGCAGCTGTAGCACAAAAACAGCGCTGTTAGAGGTTACAGAGCACATTAAAGAGAAGTTGGATTGGGGGGAAGGGCCGTCCTGTTTTTGTTGGATCTCTCAGCAGCATTCGATACGGTCCCTCATGGTAGACTACTGAAGCGGCTTCAGAATATTGGAATTGGTGGTACTGCCCTAAAGTGGCTAACCTCTTTTCTGAAGGATAGAAGTCAGGAAGTTTGGACCCCTCCCTATGCTGCTGCTATTTCGAATCTGAATGTGGGCATCCACCAGGGCTCAGCTTTGAGCCCTACACTCTTTAATGTGTACTTGACCCCATTAGCAGTTTTGTCCGAACTCCGATTCGCGCCACAACACGATCCACGGCTCCGAGACGAACACGGCAGCGACGAGGACGACGCGAAGCGACGAGGACGATGCGAAGCGACGAGGACGACGCGAAGCAACGAGAAGGACGAACGACACGAACCAACCATGAATCCCTTCGTCCCGATCATACCAATATTCTACATTTACTACTGGAACAGGCACGGACGCGTACGGCGCAGAAGGTAAGCCAGACACCAACCACAAAACACATACAACACGTACACGACACATCACACACACACAGAAGAATGCAGAATATACTTACACCAGCAACAGCAGCACCATAGGGGCGGGATGCCCATCACCAATGCCACATATGCACACAGGGGCCTGAATGCGCACCACCACCCCTACCCAGGGGGCAGGATGCCTACCACTACTACCACCCTTAGCCAGGGGGGCAGGATGCCTACCACTACCACCACCCTCACCCAGGGGGCTGGATGCCTACCACTACTACCACCCTTACGCAGGGGGCAGGATGCCTACCACTACTACCACCCTTAGCCAGGGGGGCAGGATGCCTACCACTACTACCACCCTCACCCAGGGGGGCTGGATGCCTACCACCACCCTTAGCCAGGGGGGCAGGATGCCTACCACTACTCACCCTCACCCAGGGGGGCAGGATGCCTACCACTACTACCACCCTTAGCCAGGGGGGCAGGATGCCTACCACCACTACCACCCTCACCCAGGGGGGCTGGATGCCTACCACCACCCTTAGCCAGGGGGGCAGGATGCCTACCACTACTACCACCCTCACCCAGGGGGGCTGGATGCCTACCACTACTACCACCCTTACCCAGGGGGCAGGATGCCTACCACTATTACCACCCTTAGCCAGGGGGGCAGGATGCCTACCACTACTACCACCCTCACCCAGGGGGGCTGGATGCCTACCACTACTACCACCCTCACCCAGGGGGGCTGGATGCCTACCACTACTACCACCCTTACCCAGGGGGGCAGGATGCCTACCACTACTACCACCCTTACCCAGGGGGGCAGGATGCCTACCACTACTACCACCCTTAGCCAGGGGGGCAGGATGCCTACCACTACTACCACCCTCACCCGGGGGGCTGGATGCCTACCACCACCCTTAGCCAGGGGGGCAGGATGCCTACCACTACTACCACCCTCACCCAGGGGGCGCTGGATGCCTACCACTACTACCACCCTTACCCGGGGGGGCAGGATGCCTACCACTACTACCACCCTTAGCCAGGGGGCAGGATGCCTACCACTACTACCACCCTCACCCAGGGGGGCTGGATGCCTACCACTACTACCACCCTCACCCAGGGGGCTGGATGCCTACCACTACTACCACCCTTACCCAGGGGGCAGGATGCCTACCACTACTACCACCCTCACCCAGGGGGGCTGGATGCCTCACCACCACCCTTAGCCAGGGGGCTGGATGCCTACCACTACTACCACCCTTACCCAGGGGGGCAGGATGCCTACCACTACTACCACCCTCACCCAGGGGGGCTGGATGCCTACCACTCTACCACCCTTAGCCAGGGGGGCAGGATGCCTACCACTACTACCACCCTTAGCCAGGGGGGCTGGATGCCTACCACTACTACCACCCTTACCCAGGGGGCAGGATGCCTACCACTACTACCACCCTTAGCCAGGGGGGCAGGATGCCTACCACTACTACCACCCTCACCCAGGGGGCTGGATGCCTACCACTACTACCACCCTCACCCAGGGGGCTGGATGCCTACCACTACTACCACCCTTACCCAGGGGGGCAGCATGCCTACCACTACTACCACCCTTACCCAGGGGGCAGGATGCCTACCACTACTACCACCCTTAGCCAGGGGGGCAGGATGCCTACCACTACTACCACCCTCACCCAGGGGGGCTGGATGCCTACCACCACCCTTAGCCAGGGGGGCAGGATGCCTACCACTACTACCACCCTCACCCAGGGGGCTGGATGCCTACCACTACTACCACCCTTACCCAGGGGGCAGGATGCCTACCACTACTACCACCCTTAGCCAGGGGGGCAGGATGCCTACCACTACTACCACCCTCACCCAGGGTGGGCTGGATGCCTACCACTACTACCACCCTTAGCCAGGGGGCAGGATGCCTACCACTACTACCACCCTTACCCAGGGGGCAGGATGCCTACCACTACTACCACCCTTAGCCAGGGGGGCAGGATGCCTACCACTACTATCACCCTCACCCAGGGGGCTGGATGCCTACCACCACCACCCTTAGCCAGGGGGGCAGGATGCCTACCACTGCTACCACCCTCACCCAGGGGGGCTGGATGCCTACCACTACTACCACCCTTACCCAGGGGGCAGGATGCCTACCACTACTACCACCCTTAGCCAGGGGGGCTGGATGCCTACCACCACTACCACCCTCACCCAGGGGGGCAGGATGCCTACCACTACTACCACCCTTAGCCAGGGGGGCAGGATGCCTACCACTACTACCACCCTCACCCAGGGGGGGCTGGATGCCTACCACCACCCTTAGCCAGGGGGGGCAGGATGCCTACCACTACTACCACCCTCACCCAGGGGGGGATGGATGCCTACCACTACTACCACCCTTAGCCAGGGGGGGCTGGATGCCTACCACTACTACCACCCTCACCCAGGGGTGCTGGATGCCTACCGCTACTACCACCCCCACTCATAGGATGGACAATGCATGACACAACCAGCACACCACAACCTAGGGAATGCAAGAAGAAGACATCCCCCAACACCATGACAAGCGTGTGTAGACTGTGTCAAATGCCTACAACACCGAACATGACTTTGAACATACAATGTGACCCCCTAGCACATGTGCCACACATATATGTGTGTGGCACCCACAATGCAAGCAGGCCATGACCATTGTGGCAATGGGGTCCAAACCCCCATCATCACAGTGACCAAAATGTAAGTGTGGGGTCCATAGCTGAAGCACATTTCGAACAATGTGGCAATGGGGTCCAAACCCCCATCATCACAGTGACCAAAAGGTAAGTGTTGACAAAGAAAGAGGTGCAACTGCCAAACTGCATGGATGATTCCTGGTCACAGAACAACAAACACATCAGTGGCAAAGTAGTGTATGTGTCCCATTGCAACATAAATTGGGGAGCCAAATCCTGCAGTGCAAATAAGACATACCTTTGGCCATGTGCAGACAAACAACACCCATGGGGGCTGACACCGTCAACAATCATCAATGACACAATGACAGAAGTGACCATCAGAATGCAGACCCACATATTTGCACCAATGGGCACACACATGCAGATACCCTGTGGAGACTGCAGATGTGAGGTGAACAGATACCATACCATGGCAGCAATGGGACACACAAACCATGATCATTGTGCTGACCGATGACCTAGGAGTCCCAGGGACAGCAGGGGAAACCCACCAAACTACATACAGCCAATGGCACACCCAAGATATGCCAATGCAGTGGTGCAGATGCACAAACACAAACAGGCAGACCCACACTGCACATCATACACAACAGGTGAGGGGGGTGCCAGTGTCCCCAGGCAACCACACAACACATGAGGAGACCTGAATACCAATCATACAGATGTGCATACAGTGCCACACAAAGGTAACTCATGGATCCAAATCCCCTATGTGGGCAAGCAGGCATTGTCAGATGAGAGGGAGCACAAATCACACATGTCACACAGGCACGTAGGGACAGCAACTGACACAGCAAGACACAGACACACCACAGCACCACCCCCAGGGCCCCCACAATGTGGTGACCCTGGGCTGCATTACAATCCCACTGTGATGACAAAGCTAAATGTGGTTCACACTGTGAACCACAGTCATGTGTACTGAGCAACTAACTACCATCACACCTACACAAGCACAAATCAAACAGCATGGCCAGTAAGCCAAGGCCAACATGGAGGCAGGGGCCAAGCCGGGCAACAACTCTCATCTGCACACACTCAACACCACACCCCTCGACCTCCAACAATGTGCAGCAGTGAAGCACACATGCACTGGTGACATTGCACATGCACCCATGACTATTCCAGGGTGGTGGGTGGGAACCAAGGTGCAGAAACACATCACACATGGACACTCAACAAGACTCCTGAATGTCTGACACACTGCACACTACGCTGTACATGGACATGACGGCAATACCACACCAACCAATGGGATCACAGCCACAGTCACACACCAATGAAGAAGCCAAGGTCACCCACAAAGAACACACATAGACAACAACCAACATTGCAGCCCGGACCCTGAGGAGTGCCAGCAGTCACACACACAACGTGTCACAATCACTGAAAGATAACACAAACTGGAAATCACATGACAGGGGCAAACAACAAGTGCCAAGGGGAAACCTGTCTGTGACCCATCTGCGTCTGCACACAAACTCAGCCCTGACAGCAAGCACACCTATGGGTGACACCCTGATGACCAGTAATGTGCCATGCACCCACATCACAGAGAACCCAGGGAGAAGACTTTGGGGAACATAGGTCAACTCAGCTAGCATCACAAACAGGTACAACACTAGGGATCACAGCATGCACAGCTAAACGAAAGTGAACACACAGACATGCACATAGAACACACACCTTGGGCGCAGGCAATGTCACAGGAGTACACACTGCCATGAGAGGACTCCACTCCTGTGTGAGGAAAGCTGTGCCATATGTTGCCTCAGTAGGGCCCCACCATGTCAGCTGAGCACTTGGTCACACAATCAACAATTAGCACCAAATGAGGGCTCCCGTCACATCAGCCTGGTCATGGAAGTGCCAACGGAATCATCAGCACAGATCCAACACACTTGTATAGCAATGTTGCACTGACAACACAGATGAGTCCCTCCCCATTGATGCCCAAACCTGCATGTCCACTGGAGATGGCCACACGGTCAGGGAAGTAGACGAATTGAACAATGGCAGGCACAACAGATGTGCAGGGGTGGAAGCCACAGATGTGAAATAGCCAATCTAAGTAGGAAATCCCATTGCCAAATACTGAACACATGACACCCTCAGATGCTGCTATGGATGACATGGATACACCACAGGATAGGACACATTCCCCCTGTACCACATGGGTTCCTGCACAGTAACACTTCATTATCATGAGACCAAATATCACCATCACTGCAGCAAGGGCATGGTTAGCATCATCAACATCATGTACATCAGAAGCAAAAGCACTAGAGAACAGAAAGTTGCTTTATTCAGCATATGTGGCATTAAAAGTAGAAGTCCGGTAGAACCTAAACAAAGGCCAATGGCCAGTCCATCAACAAAGTCACAAGTGGGTGACAGTGGCAGATGCCACCCTACACATGCCTACACAAAACCAGGGACAATCCACTAGGAGGGGCAACCGGGGGTAGGCCAGGCACCGCAGGGACAGGATCAGGGCTCACCAGGAGGAAGCAGGGAAGGGGTGGTGGGTGCTGGAGAGCCACTGACAACTGCAGTGGAGGTGTCTGACATGGTGTGTGCCGGCACAACTGGGGGCATGGCTCAGATGTTGTGGGTGCCGGCACGACTGCAGTGGACCCTGCAGATGGAGTGGACAGTTCCGCCACTGCAGTGCCCAAGTCAGACAGGGTGGTAGTGGACTCCACTGCAGTGCCTACCACCAGGGGAGGAGAATGGGGAACAGGCAAGGTGGGCTGGACAGAGGGGGAGGACACCCTCACCACATCAGTGACACAGACAAGCGCAGCGGGGGTGTGGTGCCGGGAGAGCAAGTGGCAGGGGAGAAGGCCGGAGCCTCTTGGGGATGGTATATCTGTGGGTGGGGGAACCTGGGGCAGGGTGTGGTGGGGGCACCTGTGGAGTGGGGGCCTGAGGGATGGAGGAAGGAGACCTGGTGCTTGAGCTGCAGGGCGGCGGCGGGGTCTTGCTCTTAGCACTCCGGGGGACTTGCGGGTGGGGGCCTCAGTCTGTCTGCGCCTGGGGGAGGGTGTCCGGGGGCGAGGGGCACTCTGCTCCGTGTGGGGGCTTCTTCTTCCCCTGGATGCTGGGGCAGCTGGATCGGAGGGGAAGAGGCCGAGGTCACTGAGGAAGAGGCGCTGGGTCTTTGGGGTTGCAGGTGAGGCAAGGGAGGGTGCTTTGGAGGGAGAGGCAACTGAGGACTGCGCAGTGCCCGTGGATGCGTGTGTGTGTACCAGGGCCCCATCCCCTGTGAGTCTGGTTTCAGTCCCCTGACTGTGCGTACGTGTGCATTTTGTTTGTGGCGTGTGTGTCTGTGTGCTGGACGTGTGTGTGCTGGTGTGTGCCTGTGCCGGTGTGTGTGTGCTTGGGACGGGTAAGGTGCTGGGGAGTGTGGATGGAGCAGAGGCAGGAGGGGTGAGGGACTGTCTGAGGAGGGACACTGCTGCCGTCAGGGAGGAGTCCATGGACCTATTGCCCCTCTTTAGGTCAGACATGCCCGATGAGATGCCCTCCATGAACGACACCAGCTGAGTCAACAGTGCGGTGTGCGCATGGAGGACACTCAGCATGGCTGTCTGCCCTACATGGAGCTGGCGAAGGAGGTACACAGACTCCTCACTCAGGGCAGCAGGGGACACAGGGGCAGGGGTGCGGTGCCTGGCCCAAAGGAGACACGCTCCCGAACATGGGAGCCTCCACGGACCTGGGGAATGGGAGCCGATGGGAGGGCGGTGGTGGTGCTGGTGGTGGCGGGGACAGCAACACTAGCTGGGGTGTGGTGGCTGCTGACACCCGCCTCCACAAGGGAGTCATCCTCCGAGTTGCTCTGGTCCTCAGCTGAGGTGGATGGTGCTGAGGACTCCTCGGTGTGGCTCCCCTCACCCTCCGTGCCACTGGGTCCCTCCGACCACTCCTCGGCTGCTGACCCAGTCTGGCTCTCTGGCTCCTCCTGGTCCGTGGAGCTGTCCCCTTCCGTGGCCGTGGATGTATCTGCAAACAATGGGGAAACAGACAGACATCAGTCACCTGCACCAAACGCACACACCACTGTGAGCACAGCACATTACAGAGCAAGCCCTGGCATCATTAGTTGTACATTGCTAAAAGTGCCCTAACTGAACAGGAGAAGCCAATTGTCAGTCTGATGCCAAGCATGGCACTCACATCCCACATGGCCTTGCACCCATCTGTCTGGTGTCTGTTGGATTGCAACACCCCAGTGTGGACACATGCACCAAGTACACAGTAGTTGGACAGTGCAGAGGACACGGTGTGGCATGTGTACATGCACACATCACAGCTCTTGCCACTGAGTCAGTACAGGTTTACGGATGAAAGGGATGCCCAGAGTCAAATAGGAAATGCATGTGATGCATACCAGCGACAGACACCATGATGCACCCATGTCCTGATAGCCATCGCCACAATGGTGTGCATGTAGCACATGTCACTCCCCTGCAGGACCACCAATAAGTTGACACATGCCATGGCAGAGGCATGACTGCTAAGTCATACATCACTGTCTCAGTGATGTATGACTTGGCAGCCAGACAACAACACTATGCACTGTGTCACAATAGTAGGTCATGGGGAATGCAAGTCCTGGAGCTGCACAAGTGCACATGTACATCCCCCACACAACACATCATCTTAACCCTCATCTGTCCAGGTCATACCTATTGGACATATGGGAGACCTGTGACACTACCCTCTGAACCTGAGCCCCTCACAATTTGCTGTGAATGGGGAACAGCTGCCTGAACTTCACATTCGCATACCCCAGTCTGCACGGGCAGCTGATCAAACACCTATGTGACACACAAGTATCGTCTCCTATGGTCACATCTCCAGGGGCATGCTGAGCCCCTACCAAGAAACACCCCAGCAGTCCTGGCAACTAATCCACAGCACACTGACACAGAGGCAGACACCTGAGGGGTCAAATCACTGTGCACAATGTGTCAGCTGATACACGGGAGTGGGAGTACAGAGTGCATTGCATGGCCTGGAGTAGGCATGACTGTCCTGCTCCACATGAATGAGGGATGTGCCCTGGACAGTGGATAGCTGGCTATGTATGTGTGACACACGTAATCTGCACACTCCTGGGGCCCAAACATTGTTCCCACCCGCTGCATGGGCGTGTGCCACATACCCCAGGCACATGTGGTGGCTCAGCTCAGCAAGTGGACCGCATATCAAAGCAACACGCAGATCACATGTCCAAACACAGGCGTTGTGTGAACAATGGACCCACCCATGATGCCCACAACAGAGTTAGGGAAACAGATGCTGTCCCCCACCTTTAGTGAAGCAAACTGCAAGGACACAGTCCCAAGTGACACAATTCCCTGACTGTAAGGGCCACACCTGGGTATCAGATGAGCAGTGGGCAGTGCACAATAGAGGGACATGGCTCCTGGACAACATGACTGCTGCACTGTGGCAGTTGAACCAGGCCAGAGGAGGGCACAAAGCATGTAATACAGAGTTCACAGTGCAGTCTTTGACTCACCCCCTCCTTGCTGCTGTCTGGCCTTCAGCTGCCCATCCAGGTCTGGAAACACCACCGCCAGGATCTGGAGCATGTGGGGGTCAGGGTCTGTGTTCCGCCCCTCCTGCGAGGAGGCGACAGCTTCAGCTGGACCCGTGCAATCCTCCGGGTCCAGCCCCGAAGGTCCTGCCACCTCTTCTGGCAGTTGCGGATCCGGCGCTTGTAGACCCCCACGGACCGGACGGCCCGGACGATGTCCTTCCAGAACTCCTGCTTCCGATGGGCATTAACCTGTCAGGATGACAAAGTGAAAAGGCCATTACCACACATGCAACATATCCGTGCATGACACAGTTGTATATACATGTCTCAATCACAGGGGCACATGATGTACACAGGCAGTGCAAAGCTGCCCATGGACAGTTTGCCAGAAGTCACTACATGGTATCATTGCATGGGAAGTAAAACCATGTTCAAATGCACTGTCACTGCACCATACCTGTCCAGTGCAAGTCACTACACACTATGGGGGTGACAACTACTCAGTGAGCCTGCTAGCCAGTGGCGTGCAGACTTTCAGCCTTGCTAGTCACACAAAATGCACATTCAGAAAGGCAGCGCACAGAACACTCACCTGCTCCCCTGGTGTCCCATACAGCTTGCTGTACTGTGGAAGTAGGCTGTCCAGCAGGGCCTGGTTCTCTTCAAGGTTGAAGGCTGGGGCTCTCTCCACAGTACGTGCCATTGCAGGGTCCAGAGGGGCAGAGACAGCAGCAGTGCAGTGGCAGATGTCGTCCTGGAGCATGTACTGCAGGCAAGTGAGCTCTCAGGGGAACAGCCAGCAATATATATGTGCTGGAGAGGCAGATACTGTCCCTTGTGTCCAAAGTGATAGGTCCAAGTCGTTTGCATCTTCTGAATCTGGCCAATCCATGGAATAGCAGCACCAAAACACGCCCACAGCATCCTTCAAATCTTCAACTTCATGACATACATGATTTTGCAACATTGTTGTGGGTGACCAACTGATTTTCCAGCAACCGACTCGTTCGAAATTCGAAAACGCGTCCGTTGCCAGGCAAGCCCATTGTCAATGGGTGCGCACCGATCGGTCCATTGCGGTACAACGCGTACAGGGGTACAACGCGTACCCGCACACATTGAATGCAATGGGCCGGCCGGAGGCACCGATCGGTCCATCGCAGTACAACGCGTACAGGGGTACAACGCGTACCCGCACACATTTAATGCAATGGGCCGGCCGGAGGCACCGATCGGTCCATTGCAGTTCAACGCGTACAGGGGTACAACGCGTACCCGCACACATTGAATGCAATGGGCCGGCCGGAGGCACCGATCGGTCCATTGCAGTTCAACGCGTACAGGGGTACAACGCGTACCCGCACACATTGAATGCAATGGGCCGGCCGGAGGCACCGATCGGTCCATCGCAGTACAACGCGTACAGGGGTACAACGCGTACCCGCACACATTGAATGCAATGGGCCGGCCGGAGGCACCGATCGGTCCATTGCAGTTTAACGCGTACAGGGGTACAACGCGTACCCGCACACATTGAATGCAATGGGCCGGCCGGAGGCACCGATCGGTCCATCGCAGTACAACGCGTACAGGGGTACAACGCGCACTACGCACACATTGAATGCAATGGGCCGGCCGGAGGCACCGATCGGTCCATCGCAGTACAACGCGTACAGGGGTACAACGCGTACCCGCACACATTGAATGCAATGGGCCGGCCGGAGGCACCGATCGGTCCATTGCAGTTCAACGCGTACAGGGTACAACGCATACCCGCACACATTGAATGCAATGGGCCGGCCGGAGGCACCGATCGGTCCATCGCAGTACAACGCGTACAGGGGTACAACGCGTACCCGCACACATTGAATGCAATGGGCCGGCCGGAGGCACCGATCGGTCCATTGCAGTACAACGCGTACAGGGGTACAACGCGTACCCGCACACATTGAATGCAATGGGCCGGCCGGGGGCACCGATCGGTCCATTGCAGTTCAACGCGTACATGGGTACAACGCGTACAGGGGTACAACGCGTACCCGCACACATTGAATGCAATGGGCCGGCCGGGGGCACCGATCGGTCCATTGCAGTACAACGCATCACTGTACATGTGACTGGCATATGTCAGCATGCCTGTCTCAGATGGACATATGCCAGCCACAGATAGCCCCCAGGGAGTGAGGGGCACACCTACATCACGACAGCCTGTCCAAACTTTATCATAAGGCATGTAAGGCTGCATTTCCTATTGTGTGTATGTTGGTGTACATGTTGTCCTGTGGGTGTCACCTGTGGGCAGCCACCCCCAGGCTGTGCACGTGTTCATGGGGACAGGATCCTGGGTGTTACGTGTACATGACCACTGTGATGTGCAACTGTTCATATCTGTGCATGTGCCATGGTCACATTTCACGGTGGTGTATGTGTATGTCATGTCACATACCCCGTGAGTCCCATGTGGGACGGTATGTTTGAGCCAGGGTGTCCCAGTGGCACAATAGTGATGGTCCTCCACAGTCTTTGTGCATGTAGTGTTTACAATGTCTCTGATTTCATGTGCACAATGGGAGACAGTCTCCACATCCACGTTGTGTGTGCATGGACTTTGATCTTGTGCGTGTGTGTGTCACAGACGTCCATGTCTGTCCTGCCGTGGCAAGTGGGGCCACTACCTGTGGGGGTCATGGTTGTTTTGCTGTGGTGTATACATGATACTCCATGTAATGCCAGTGTCCATGTGGCAATACAGGGTCCCTGGGAATGTACCTGTCGTTGAGCTGTGGTGCCTGGGGCACATCTGTCCTCACATGTCACTGTGGGGGGTTATTGTGACACGGCAGCAGGAGATGGGAACTGTAACACGGCCTCATGATATCCAATGGGCCAACCTGGGACTAATTGATGCCACCTGTTGGACCGTGTTGACAGATGTTGGCCATGTATGTACCATACATGTCCTTCCGGAACTGCACACTTCATGTAGTTGTGCCTCATAATGATGTATGTTGGGATCTTGAGTGTGTTCAATGCCGCATATGTGGGGTGACTGACAATCTTGCTTACTTCTCCTCTGCACTGCAGGGCTCCTGCTGTCCATCGACCATTCCCAGACCTGGCAACGATGGTGGAACGGGACAGCATCCGACGGTACCGCTTCACCAGGCAGCTGATTGAGGATTTGGCAGTGCAGTTGTCCCCACATTTGCAGCCTGGCCGGCCGTATCCTACAGCGCTGACCCCCAAGGTGAAGGTGATGGCAGCCCTACACTTCTTTGCCACCGGTACCTTCCAACATACTGTGGCGACTGCTGGTGGGATGTCACAGACCATGTTGAGCCGTGTGCTCTGCGATGTTTTGGCGGCAATGTTGCTATTCCTGAACCGGTACATCTATTTCCCTAGACTGCGACGACTCACTGACGTGAAGAGTGACTTTTATGCCCTGGGGAGGATGCCGCATGTCATTGGCTCCATTGATGGGACACATGTGGCTTTGGTACCACCACAGGCCCAGGAGCAGGCCTACAGGAACCGCAAGCACTACCACTCGGTCAATGCACTGGTGGTGTGTCTTGCAGACATGACCATCACACACGTGTGTGCCCGTTTCCCTGGTTCAGCACACGATGCCTTTGTGATGAGGAGTAGTCGCATCCCCAGGATGATGGCACAGATGCAGAACCAGCGTGCCTGGCTTGTCGGTGTGTACTGACTTTGTGCCATTGTGTGTGATCTGATCTGTAGTATTCCGCCCACTTTTCCAAGTCAGCTAATGTGCACTTGTCTGTCCGTAGGTGACTCGGGATACCCCAACATGCCGTGGTTGCTGACACCCCTCAGGAACCCTGTGACACCAGCCCAGATGCGCTACAATGAGGCACATGGTCGGACCAGGAGAGTGATTGAGCGGACATTTGGTCTCCTGAAGAGCCGCTTCCGCTGCCTGGACAAGACCGGAGGGTCCCTCCCATATGCCCCTGCGAAAGTGTGCAAGATTATCATCGTCTGCTGCATGCTCCACAACCTGGCAGTGCGGAAGGAGTTGCCTCTCATCCAGGATGACAATGACCAACATCCGCCACCTGTGGAGGATCCTGGCCTGGACCACGATGCCAGTGACGATGATGATGATGATGATGATGGTGATGTCCGCACACAGCTCATCACCAACTTCTTTAGCTGAATGTGAGTATCCTGAGGTGTCATGTCAATGATGTGAGTTGGCATGATGTGTGGGTGGTGCTCTGGTGCTGTTGGAGTGTGTCCATGGGCTACTTGACTGGATGTGTGTTGCGATGTGTGCTAACAGGTGGGCTGTACTCCCCAACAGTGTTGACATGCTAACTTGGTTCTGGGAGGGTATCTTGTAACATGTATTGTGCATGAGTTTTGCTGTTCTGTCCTGTACTCCATTGCTTTTGACTGTGTGTCATTTCTGTCCTTCACAGGGTACTTTCAGATTCGTTTGGTCAACTGTGTCCACCGACGACGTGATTGCACATCCAGGCTGGTAGCTGTTGTGTCCCTACAGGTGATGTGCGCCACACCCATGGACTTCCTTCCGTCTACAGTTGTTGACTGTGTGCCCGCTGCCAGGTGGGATTACCTTGCATCTGTAGTGGTTACGACATGTTGCAACTGTGTAATAAACCTGTGCTTCACTTTGTGATGTGCGTTGTCTGTGGTCACACATTTGACTGCCATTTGCTTACTGCACCTGTGGGCTACTTGACTACAACTGGGAATGGGTGTGGTGTCTGTGCATTGCACCGTCTTCCCTGGCAACATCAGTGTAGGCAATGAGTCAGATGGCCTAGGTGTGTATGTGTTGTGTAGCCCTGGTGGTGTGTCTCCCTCATGTGTGTCACGTTGCCTGTACTCACATGCCTGTGTTGTCCTTGCTGTTGCAGTTCGCATGCACAGTGTAATTTTGCAGTTCATCATCCCCATAACAGCACCCACGTTGGAATCACGACAGAGGCAAGTATGGTGTATTAGTGTGTTTATTGTGATACATTTGTGTTAATAGTGCATAGGATGGGTAGTGCTGTACATAAATCTTGCAATCCGAAGTTCCTAGGTGAATTGAAAGTCCTGGTAGACAGGATCCCCAGTATCGGGCCACAGTTGTCTGACACATTGGTCCAACTTGTACTCCCCATGCAATGTGTGGGAGAAGTGTTGCCGTCAACAGGGTGAACAGTCTGTGCACAAAGGCGAACATCCAGAACAGGTTCAGGCTTCCTGGGAGTTGCGCTTGGCCATCGGCCTCTCACTTTTCCCTCCTCGGACGACCCCTCTTCTTGGGGGGGGGCCCCTCAAGTACAGGCTGCTGCGGTGCAGGGGACTCTCCGCCAGAGTCCTCCTCCCTCCCTGTGGCAGTTGCAGTTTGTTCGGCACCAGATGTTGTTGGCACACAGGGAGGTGTGGACTGGCTGCTGTTCATCTGGCGGAGGCATTGTAAAATGTCCCTGTGCACCACCGTCATCTCATGCAGTGCATCCCACTTGGACTCCACGCGGGACATGTGTGAGTCCACGCGGGACATGTGTGACTCCACGTGGGACATGTGGGAGTCCAAGCGGGCATGATGGGCAGCCTGCTGCTGTTTCATGTCTCTGAGGAGCCCCACTACCTGGCTGAGCTCTCCGGTGCTGGACTGGTACGCATCAGCTATGCGTACCAGTTGTGGGTCATCATGCACACCAGCAACGTCTGCAAGCAGCGACCTCTGTCTCCCACCCCTCCCACCACCCCTGCTGACATGTGCAGTGTGTGCAGTGGCACGCACAGATAACCCTGGTCCACCTTGGGGGTTGGTGGTGGTGTCCATGGCCCCAGGTTGGTCCAGGGTCCCTGTGCTGGTGTTGTTCCTTGTTCTGTCCATGTCGGCAGGGATGGTATTTGTGGTGACAGTCGTTGGAGGGGTGGGTGCAGGGGGTGCAGCTGGTGGTCCTGCTGGTGCTGCAGCTGGTGGTCCTGCTGGTGCTGCATGTTGACTTGCACCGGATGTGCCAGGTTGGTCTTCATCGTCCGAGGAGGACAGAGGCTGTACGACGCCAGTGAGCTCGGCATCCTCTTGAGCCTGGGACTGGGACTCCTCAGCGTCTGCTGCTGTGTCCCCATCATCACCTGTTTTTGGGAGACACAAACAATGTATGTTATGTTTCTGCAGGCATCAATGGTTGACACACATGACAGTTGTGACTGTGCCTCTGGGTGCGGGCCTGTACATTGCATTGTCCTAAGTCGTCACAGTCAGGGGTTGATATTGGTGTGGCACATTGTCCTGCATTATTTGGGCATTTCTATGTATTTTCTGGGGTGTGAACATGGTCTGCATTGGTTGTGTTTGGTTGACAGCCGGCCCTCCTTCCCACCCACCCAGCCAGTCAGTTAACCCACCATGGAACGTGCTTGCGTTGCAGGGAGTGTAAGTTGTCTCTCAGGATGTCAGTCAGTGGTGTCCTGCTGTTTGTTGGTGCACAGTTGGCAGCAGGGCCTTGTGCTCCCCACAGCAGTAGCCAGTGTCAGCCATCTTGTGAGTCCTTCTCCACTCCCTGTGATGTGAGCATGGTTCAGGGTGGTGTTGATGGGACAGTTGTGGGGGTGAGCTATGTCTGTGACTACGACTCCCATCATGCTATTGCCTCCACCCCACTTCCCAGCATTCCCATACTTACTTGCTTTTGTGGGGAGTTCAGTGTGTGTGGGTTTGAGAGCACTGGCAAGATGGCTGACAGTGATGTCCTGCTGTTGGTTGGTGTGCAGTACCCAGCATGCCCTTGTGCTCCCCACGACACAGCAACAGTGTCAGACATCTTTGATGGGCCTTTCCACTCTCTGTGGGATGTGCATGCGTGAGTGTGAGCTTGCTGGGCCATGTGGTGGGGGATGTAGAGCTGTGACTACGACTCCCATCATGCTATTGCCTCCTCCCCCTTCCCAGCATGCCCATGCTTCCTTCCTTTTGACTCTGCTTCCCTGTGGGGTGGGCTGGCTGTGCTGACAGGATGGCTGGGAGTGTTGTCCTGGCAGTTGTTTGGCTAGAAGTCCCAAGAGTGGCCCTGTGCTTCACACAACATAACCCAGGGTGGTGGTTCTTTGTGGGATCTTGTGTTAGGATGGGGGCATTGCATTCTACCAGGTGGATTCTGTGGAGTTTGTGTTGGGGTGTGTGTGAGGGGAGGTGCTTGTGACTATGGTCAGTGCTGCAAGTCCTCCTTCCCACCCAGCTAGCCAGATATCCCACCATGGAACGTGCTTGCATTGCAGGGAGTGTAAGTTGTCTCTCAGGATGTCATTCAGTGGTGTCCTGCTGTTTGTTGGTGCACAGTTTCCAGCAAGGCCTTGTGCTCCCCACAGCAGTAGCCAGTGTCAGCCATCTTGTGAGTCCTTCTCCACTTCCTGTGATGTGAGCATGGTTCAGGGTGGTGTTGATGGGACAGTTGTGGGGGTGACCAATATCAGTGACTACGACTCCCATCATGCTATTGCCTCCACCCCACTTCCCAGCATTCCCATACTTACTTGCTTTTGTGGGGAGTTCAGTGTGTGTGGGTGTGAGCGCAATGGCAAGATGGCTGACAGTGGTGTCCTGCTGTTGGTTGGTGTGCAGTACCCAGCATGCCCTTGTGCTCCCCACGACACAGCAACAGTGTCAGACATCTTTGATGGGCCTTTCCACTCTCTGTGGGATGTGCATGCGTGAGTGTGAGCTTGCTGGGCCATGTGGTGGGGGATGTAGAGCTGTGACTACGACTCCCATCATGCTATTGCCTCCTCCCCCTTCCCAGCATGCCCATGCTTCCTTCCTTTTGACTCTGCTTCCCTGTGGGGTGGGCTGGCTGTGCTGACAGGATGGCTGGGAGTGTTGTCCTGGCAGTTGTTTGGCTAGAAGTCCCAAGAGTGGCCCTGTGCTTCACACAACATAACCCAGGGTGGTGGTTCTTTGTGGGATCTTGTGTTAGGATGGGGGCATTGCATTCTACCAGGTGGGTTCTGTGGAGTTTGTGTTGGGGTGTGTGTGAGGGGAGGTGCTTGTGACTATGGTCAGTGCTGCAAGTCCTCCTTCCCACCCAGCTAGCCAGATATCCCACCATGGAACGTGCTTGCATTGCAGGGAGTGTAAGTTGTCTCTCAGGATGTCAGTCAGTGGTGTCCTGCTGTTTGTTGGTGCACAGTTGCCAGCAGGGCCTTGTGGTCCCCACAGCAGTAGCCAGTGTCAGCCATCTTGTGAGTCCTTCTCCACTTCCTGTGATGTGAGCATGGTTCAGGGTGGTGTTGATGGGACAGTTGTGGGGGTGAGCTATGTCTGTAACTACGACTCCCATCATGCTATTGCCTCCACCCCACTTCCCAGCATTCCCATACTTACTTGCTTTTGTGGGGAGTTCAGTGTGTGTGGGTGTGAGAGCAATGGCAAGATGGCTGACAGTGGTGTCCTGCTGTTGGTTGGTGTGCAGTACCCAGCATGCCCTTGTGCTCCCCACGACACAGCAACAGTGTCAGACATCTTTGATGGGCCTTTCCACTCTCTGTGGGATGTGCATGCGTGAGTGTGAGCTTGCTGGGCCATGTGGTGGGGGATGTAGAGCTGTGACTACGACTCCCATCATGCTATTGCCTCCTCCCCCTTCCCAGCATGCCCATGCTTCCTTCCTTTTGACTCTGCTTCCCTGTGGGGTGGGCTGGCTGTGCTGACAGGATGGCTGGGAGTGTTGTCCTGGCAGTTGTTTGGCTAGAAGTCCCAAGAGTGGCCCTGTGCTTCACACAACATAACCCAGGGTGGTGGTTCTTTGTGGGATCTTGTGTTAGGATGGGGGCATTGCATTCTACCAGGTGGGTTCTGTGGAGTTTGTGTTGGGGTGTGTGTGAGGGGAGGTGCTTGTGACTATGGTCAGTGCTGCAAGTCCTCCTTCCCACCCAGCTAGCCAGATATCCCACCATGGAACGTGCTTGCATTGCAGGGAGTGTAAGTTGTCTCTCAGGATGTCAGTCAGTGGTGTCCTGCTGTTTGTTGGTGCACAGTTGCCAGCAGGGCCTTGTGCTCCCCACAGCAGTAGCCAGTGTCAGCCATCTTGTGAGTCCTTCTCCACTTCCTGTGATGTGAGCATGGTTCAGGGTGGTGTTGATGGGACAGTTGTGGGGGTGACCAATATCAGTGACTACGACTCCCATCATGCTATTGCCTCCACCCCCCTTCCCAGCATGCCCATGCTTCCTTCCTTTTGACTCTGCTTCCCTGTGGGGTGGGCTGGCTGTGCTGACAGGATGGCTGGGAATGTTGTCCTGGCAGTTGTTTGGCTAAAAGTCCCAAGAGTGGCCCTGTGCTTCACACAACATAACCCAGGGTGGTGGTTCTTTGTGGGATCTTGTGTTAGGATGGGGGGCATTGCATTCTACCAGGTGGGTTCTGTGGAGTTTGTGTTGGGGTGTGTGTGAGGGGAGGTGCTTGTGACTATGGTCAGTGCTGCAAGTCCCCCTTTCCACCCAGCTAGCCAGATATCCCACCATGGAACGTGCTTGCATTGCAGGGAGTGTAAGTTGTCTCTCAGGATGTCAGTCAGTGGTGTCCTGCTGTTTGTTGGTGCACAGTTGGCAGCAGGGCCTTGTGCTCCCCACAGCAGTTGCCAGTGTCAGCCATCTTGTGAGTCCTTCTCCACTCCCTGTGATGTGAGCATGGTTCAGGGTGGTGTTGATGGGACAGTTGTGGGGGGGCAATATGTGTGACTGCGACTCCCATGATGCTATTGGCTACACTGACTTGGCCAGCATACACAGAATTCCTTCCTTTGAGTGGTCTTCACTGTGTGTTGGTGTTGTTGTGGTGGCTACATGTCTGGATGTGTTTGTTAGTTCTATTTGTGCCACTGCCTAGCTGTAGTTGTAGTTGTGTTTGTAGATGTGTTGGCACAGTTGGATGTGACTTTCTTGATGGCATGTGTTGTGTTTATCTGACTGACATACACATTTTGGGATGATTCTGTTCTGGTTGCTGTGTAATTGCTATGAGTGCATGGTTTGACTCTCCCCTTGACAGTGATGTGTGTGTTTTGTGGCAGTATATTGTGTACATTTGTTGTGTACTCACCAGGCTCTGGGATGTCCTCTAGTCCATATACGCTCACTGGCGGAAGGATGGCCCGCACTTTCTCCTCCCAGGGCCTGAGGTATATTGGCTTGGCAGGAGGGCCACTGCCGGTGTATTGGCTGTTGATGTAGTCTTTCTTCAGCAGGTCCCGTACCCTCCTGCGCACGTCATACCACCTGTTCTGGATGTCGCTCTTTGTGCGCCGACATGGTGATTGTGCGTTCACCCTGTTGATGATCCTCTCCCACATCTTGGTTTTCTGGGAGATGGGGGTCTGTTGGACCAGTGTGTCAAACAGCTGTGGCTCTACCCTGAGGATCTCGTCTACCATGACTTCCAATTCACTATCTAGGAACTTGGGATTCTTCTTGGGGGGCATGGTGATGGGTGGTGATGGTGAGTGATGTGTGTGTTGGTGTGCAGGTGAGGGTGTGTGAGTGTGTGTTTTGCTGGGTGTATGTGAGGTAGGTATTTGTTGGTGTGCTGATGGTGTGTGGCTTGTGTGAGGGATGAGCTGTGGGTGTGTGGTTGCTTTCTCTTGGGTGCTGGCAGTGGAATGGCATTTGCAAAGGCTCATGGTTGTGATTTGTGTACTTTATATAGGTGGAGTTGTGGGTGTGTCTTTGTTCTCTGTCCCCACCCCCCAGTATTTATTGGCTTGGTAATTGCTTGTTTGGCCTTTTTTGGGTGATTTTTCCTTTGTGCTGTTTGTGTATGTTGGAAACGTTCTTGTGACCGAGTCGGACCCTGCATTTGTCTCGTACGGTGTTCTCCGTTTCGTTCACGCTGTGTTTGTGCAGTTTTCTATGCTGCGTACGCGTCGGTCGCGGTGTTTTGTGTTGCTTCGGCTCGGTTTTGTATGCGTGTCGGTCGTACGGCTTGGCCTCCGTCCGACTCGCTCGTGGTTTTCGCGCCTTGCATCGTACTTTGCGGTTTGGAGTTCGCGTGTACGTTTCGGTCGGATTTGTTCCGGGTGCGTGTCGGTCGGTTGGATTCGCGTGTTTTCCGGCCGGATTGCTGTTTTCCGTGCGGCTCGGTCGGTCGACTTGGTTTCGGTACGTGTCGGTCGGATTTTTCACGCCTTGCATCGTACTTGGCGTGTCGGGCGCCACGGGTACGTGTCGGTCGGTATTATTTCCAGATCCGAGTCGGTCGGTGCTTTTTCCGGCCCGAATCGGAATCGACCCCATAGTCTCGATTTTCTGTACCCAACTCCGCATGTATGTGCCTCTATGGTACATATATCTTCAAGGTGCGCAGATGTAGTGTTAGGAATAGTGATTCTATACTTTCCTATACTTACCTTTCGATATTTGTCCCTCAATATCCTGTCCTCGATAATCTTGTACCGATACTGTTGGTGTCAATAATCGGTAGTATCATCATCTATCATAAAAAACTGACCTGATGTTATGGATAAGCTTGGCCATAACACATTATAAAAAAACTCTGAAACCCACTTAGAAGCCACATCTAATGTACAGTTATCATTATGAATTAAAACTGAAGAAACACTGAAAATCAGCAAATATGATAAGCTCTGTAAACTATAGCTCACACAATAGCCATGCAAACCATAATGTATATATGCATGCTCACTAAAAGTTAAGGTTTAAGTGGTATAAGCACTTTAGCCTCTGCGTGGAAAAAAACAAGAAATTCACTAAAAGAGTCAAGACACGTTTATGTGATGTTATGATTCTGAAGCAAAATCTAAAACCACTGAAATTGACCAGTCATGGTTATCTCACAAACATAAGTTGTGAACTTGGCATGCATTGATCAGACCGCAATCAAACACCATTCATCTCATAAATATACATGAGGTGAATAGTGATTGGATGTTGAAGTGTGGATGAGTGGTGGAATGGTGGACGGTAACTAGACAGTTAATGATGAATGGACAGTGAAAGGATAATGAGTGACTTGGGTGGTGATTGGATAGAACAGATCATTTATTGGTGATGAATAATCAGGCGAGTGGATTATGAATGATGCTAAATGGTCAATGGAAAATGAATGGTGGATAGTGGATAATGGTGGTTGGTGAATACATGGTGATGGGGTGTTAAATGGATGTTGATTAGTGAATGAATTGTGAATTTTGAATGGATGATGGGTGGTGAATACATAGAGAGAGGTATGGTATGTGGAGATGGATGGAGTGTGCATAATGGATGTACTGATGGATTTCGCATTGGTGGAAGGATGGGGAACATGTGAATGGTGGACGGATCGATTGAATCAGTATGTATAGACAACGGTAGTGTATGGTTAGATGAAAGCTGAAATAGTGGCACTAAAGAGGTTAGTACTAGCAACACCTAAGTGGAAGCATAGGGGCGGGTACAGTCAGCCATGCAGTGTGGATCACTGGGAATAATCATGGGAGAGTTCACCTTAGAGACTATGTTTTTCCTTTAATAAACCGCCCTTCCATCACAGAAGTAATCATATTTCTGATTTCTGACAGTCCCGGCCATCTTTCCTCCATAGATATAATAGCAAAACAGCTTTGTCTATATTGGAAATCTGCCAAAGGCATAGGGTTACTGGCATAAACTCAATGGGGCTTATTTGCAAGACCCTTACGCCACTTTTGCGTCATTTTTAACATGGGAAAAGTGACGTACGGGTGGCGCAAGGGGCTTGTAAATAAGCCCCAATATTTTTACAAGTTTCTGCATAGGGAGGTGTCCTTCCCTTATAATACATCGATTCTAGTGACCGAGGTAGAACAATGTAGCATAATAAATGCTTCACACTGCCCTACAGAGATATGCCCTCTTCTGTTATTCTTAATAACGTGGCACTGCCCTGCCCCCTCCAGGAGAACTCAAAAACTTGAAAATATAGTGCCTTACCTCCAACTGGGGCTCTTAATGCCTTATCTCCTCTATCCTCTCAAATCCTACTGAGAGTTTGCAACAGAATTTGGATTCTGGAGCCCCATTGGATATGCAGATATAGCCAGGGTATCTTCACATTTTTGGGAAGACCCACGAATATTTGGGGTCCACTTTGAAAAAAGGTTTGTCCAGAACTATCAGAATTTGCAACGAAGGCAGCAGAGACTTTGTTTGTTCTGGGAGAGCTGATGCACTATTCTGAACTCAGTCCTAAAATATAGGAAAAGTGCAACTTTCTACAAATTAGTTTAGGGGGCTTTTTCCTATTCTAACTACAGTCCTGAAATATTTTGGGAAAATGTAAAAACTCACCCAATACTGTAGGTAAAAAACTAGGACTACCTACCATCGAGGAAGGGTATTTTTGAACGTAAGAGCTGTCCTGTACCTAGTGATGACGAGTCTATCCATTCTCTCTTAACACCAAAGAATGTTTATCAATTCAAAGGAATGTGCACAATCTGCGAATGTTGCTCTGCAGTAAATGCAGGTAGGTGAAAAATGTGGCCAATGTAATTCATTGTCAGTGTCTTGCTAGAAGCCCAAGTTAAGTCCAGGAAGGAATTTCAATATCGCTTTAGATGAGTGTGCCCAGTCTGCTGAGTTCTGTTGCTTTCAATGTGTATTTGAAAAACCTGCTAACAGCAGATCACTGAAGTTGAAGTCTGTGAACAACCTATAGATGCATTTCCTCGTCATTGAGAAACCCGAGAGCTTTATCGAAAGAGTTCCAAGCTTTCAATAGTGCACCGAATTTATGAATGGAATTACTTATCGATGTGCTTGCTAATTAATGTATGACCACTCTCTATGAATATTCATGATTGCACTATTGTACATGATCGGCTCATGTATGTCGTTTCACTTTATTTCACTATGTGCACAATCTATATCCGTGTACTAATGTTTAGCCACAATCTATGAATGCACTCCATGTTAGTGTACACCACTATGTGCACAATCTATAAATGTAGTTCTCTATCAGTTTACTAATAAAGGTGCAGAAGCTATGAATGTGGTCACCTGTCCCTGTACTAATATATTTGCACACTCAATGCACTTCCTTATCAGTGCACTACTGTATATGAACATTCTATGAAAGGGTTCCTTATTAGTGTACAACTGTGGTTGCACAATCTACACATGTAGTTCTCTATCAGTGTACTAGTAAAGGTGCAGAAGCTATGTATGTGGTCACCCTTCAGGGGACTAATGTATGTGCACAATCTCTCAATGCACTTCCTTATCAGTGTATTAGTGTATGTGAACATTCTATGAAGGGGTTCCTTATTAGTGTACAACTGTGAGTGCACAATCTATACATGTAATTCCTTAATGTTGCACTTTCTACGCAGCCTATGACTGCAGTTCCTGCCACACTACCAGGGCATGCAAGAACAATGAACGTGTTCCCTCATCTTTGCGCTCGGTGCACAGAGTGTGCATGCATTTCTCTGCCAATACCCGGGGCTGTGCTGGGCACGATCTGCTCTGTATCTCATGCACAGCCTTGAATGCAGCTTTCAGTGCGGGTCCTCGTCAGTGTGAGGGACAGGCGGGCTCTGCTACACTGCTCCTGTGTACTCATGATTAATGAGAACAGTTTATCTCCAACGTGCACGAGCCGCCTGCAGAGTCTGCTGAAAGGAGGTCAGGGCCAGTGTCTACTGACTTATCCAATCCGAGCATGAATCTGAAGATTACAGTCTCAGATCAACCTTTGAACATTTGAGCGATCTCCGAACTGAGTATCAGTTTCATTGTGGGCGTGCCAAGTCCAAAGCGTATCAGGTACTTGTAAAGACGTAAGAATGACGTCATAAGCCTGCTATGTGGATTAGCTGCCCAATGCATCCCGAGATCTGTCATTATGAGTGCAGGTATGCTGGGGCTCTGCCGAATGCAGCTCCTTGTCAATGTGCAGCGCGTGCAGGATCTACGGAATGCCTTTCCCGCTCACTGCCTGTGCTTGGCATGACTTTCTGTATTCCTTCCTGTGCAATGACTACGTTTGTGCACGGTTTGCTGGGTGCAATTACTTGTCAATGCGCGGGCATGTGCATCACCTTCTGAATGCATCTTCTTACCAACGTGTGCTCGAGTGAACACATTTCCTTGTCAAAGTGTGAACTTATGCATGGTCTGCTGGACGCGGCTCATTGTGAGTGGGTAGCTGTAGGTCCAAGTGTGCATTTACAAACGAGTAAAAACACCTGCCCACAAGGGTCCTGATTCTGAATCCGGTGGACCAGAATTGTTGTCTAGAATTCCTCTCTGCCTGATTACGACAGACCCGGTGATCACACAACTAGGTATCACACGTGAGGGAACACTGGACCTGATTTTACTGGCTGGTAATTCTTGCTAGAAAATTGCATGAGACTTTGACTGCAATAGAAGCAAAGCATTTCCCCCAATCCACTTTGGCTATTATCTCTGTCATCGGGGGAGCATTCAGTGCTAACCCCTGCCAGAACTAATCATCCCCGCCCTTCATTCTCATACCTTCCCTACTCCCGCCATACACCTCCCCCCTTAAAATAGGAAATATTGTGAAGCGCATGGTAATTCCGTTTCCACACAGTGATTTCCCTTTCCAAGGGGTTTAACTCATATTAGAACATTGTAATGTTGAGCGCTCCATTGAACACAATGGAGTGCTCTGGGCTTCTAATGCCTGGTAGAAGCCCGAAGCATCAACATTCCAATGTTTGTTCACAGCTGTTGCTGTGAGCAAAGGCCGCACGGAGGCTGAGGGGATTTCAGCTCACTCGGGCTCCGTGAGGCCTTTGTTTTACAAATTAGAACATTCTGCCCTCTAGGGGCGGAATGTTCTAATAGCCTTAGAGCCGTAGCGGGCTCTACCAGCCATTAAAGGCCCGCTACGGAGGGCTCTAAGGCTATAACAGATGGAATTCCATGAACAAATACCAGGAGGTATTTGTAATTTCAGCTGCTGGATATCCCTGCAAGGAATTACTTATAATCCGTACTTAGAGGGACCTGTGACTCCACCTACACGTATTGGCACTAAGGGGCCAGGACTTCACCACTCCGGGAGCCCCTTAGGGCCTTAAAGTATTCCACCACAGACCAGGAAGTCATAGATCTCTGGCCTCACCTACAGTACAGTTTCATGCAGATCCAGGAAACAGGACTTCTGTGCGAGGGTGCCATGCCTTTGCTTCTGGACTCTGCCCGAGCCTCTGTGTTTGTTCTCCACCAAGCTTTGATCTGATCCCTTTCAGGCCTCTGTGGCTGAATTCCCTTATAAATAAGTCATCAAAGGTGTGTGCTGCTGTGCATTTGAGAGTTTCAGCAAATGCCGCTGGCCCATGTCTGCTCTATCGAGCTTGATCGAACCTAACGCTGAATTATTCTAGTCATGGTTGGAGAAAGACCGCATTTGGAAAGGCCCACAGGTTTCCTGTATGTTTAATAAGGTTCAGTCAGTTACAGTGTTAGCTGCATATTTAAGCAAATCTTAATTTAACATGTACTAGTCAGCAGAGGCTGCCTTTGGTATGAAAACACCCTGGCAGTGCTTCATTTTTAAAAGAATACGTGCCTTAGCCCAATGTTTTTGCTCAGTAGGCTGATGCTGGTGCTATTGACGGTCAGTGTGCTACATACCAAGGCTAGGTAGTCTTGATTCCACCGCATGCCTCTTTAATCCAACACCAGATACTCCCTTCCCCTTTTTCTCACTCCTACAGGTTTCAGCCTTTTCCCTTTTTCACGTTTTTTCTGCCTTGCTTTTCTTCCTTCTTTTTCCCTGTGTGTTTTGTCACTCTTGGGGGTAGATTTACTAACATTTTGCACTGTGTTAGCGTAGCGTCACAATAGTGACACTAACCAGCACAAAATGTGTTTTTCCTGATTTATTTTCCAGTCAAAACTTGTTTTGCAGTGGAAAATACTTTAAAAGTAACGCAAAGCAGTGCAAAGCACAGCTTTGCGTTACTGAACACCAAGGGGGCATTAAATGAGGGTACATGGGCGTTCCCATGCTGCCACCCATGCCTTTCGACGCAAAACCCTGTCTACAAACAATAATAGACAGGGTTTAGTGCAAAAAGTTAACGCCATTTCACAGGAGGTGTTGAGAGGGAAAATGTTTTTATTTCTCCTTTCTTTTCTGACTTTGCATGCATGCTGCACTGTTCAGCACACGTGCAAAGTAGGAAAAGTTGTAAAATGTGTCTACTTATGGTATTTTGTACTGGAAGGGTATCCATCCCGTACAAAACCTATGGTAGACTCAGACACACACCCTAGCACTATGGCACTACAGCGTGTGCCAGGCGCACCGCAGATAAAATCAGCCCCGGTGCTAGGAAGAGGGGAGGAAACAGACATTTCTCTGTAGATATGGCGCTCTCCTGCTCCCTCCCTGTCATGCAATGCAGCACAGCATTTTTGGTTGCTGCGCTGCATTCCGTCATTTTTTTCGTAAGTTCGGCTGTTGGTCTGGGACAACGTCTGTCTAGGAAAAATAAGTGTAAGTCACCAAAAATGCATGCGGGTGCACCCTGGGTGAGCAGAGATTTGGCGCCCTCATTGCAGCTGATGAACAAAATGAAGTAGCAAAGAGGCCTTGTGTTCCGAGGTCAGTCCCTTGATTGATTACATCAGAGCAATGACAACCTTCTGAACACAAACATCTGCACTCCTTCCCCAACTCATCTGAATCACCCAGAGCTTAGCTCCCTCATAACAGTGCCAAGTTGTTTGTTGAGAAGTGGGTTGTTGATGTGTGGCGTCAGGGGTGACGCGAATTAGAGGGATACAGCTGTTTGCATGACCCCAAAGCATACAGCTCCATGTCCCATCTGAAGATTGGCACCCTAGACCTTGGTCCAGCATGCCATTGTGAAAAGCCAGCCCTGCTAGTCAGACAAAACCCCCATTTTTCAGAGTTGGTAAAATAAGGCCCGATTTTAATTTGGTTACTCAGACATAAGTTTTCAAATGTAATGTGCAAAATGCCCTGGATAAACACACAAATTAGAAGCTTTATTCAGTTGTGCAGGTTAAGAAGTCTTCTACAACATGGGCCATTCGTTGTTGCATTCTGAAATTCTGTATGAAGCATTTCCGCACTCCGAAGGTAGGTCCGATGAATAGAGCAGTGGTCTGACAAATAGGCTGGAGGAAATGATGGTGCTGGTTCCCTTCCGGCTATGGCTGAACACTCAGGTCCAATCTTGTATCTTGCACAAATTTCAGACTATACTCAGACACCAGTATGTAAAGTATGCACCAGCCAAACAATGGGTATGTATGCCTGCTTTCTGGTTCCTCTAGTGTCTAAGTCTGAAGTTTAATGTTAAACTTCAGTGAGCGGAAGGACTGACTTGTATAGCTCAGTCAATTTACTAGGATCTGAAGCTCACTGGCAAACTGGAAGACAGTCTTGTACACAATCTCACTGGGAAACTCTTCCTCGATTTTATTATGAACCCAAACTCCAATTTCAATGAACTCAAACTCCAAAACAAATGTATTGAATTAATTAGAGATTGAGATGTCCACCAAGTCTTTTCAAAGTTTTGTGGATGGTGCTTCGTCATGTGAATGGACCTTTGAAGAAATTCAGGTTTGAGATGCTAAGGTTTTCGAGGTTTGTTTCCTTAACTTCTTGTTACAGATGTTGCCAGCGTAAATGATACAGTATTCCATTTGCTCTGTAGTCTCTTCTTGTAAAGAAAGCGGTGTTGTGGTCTCATGAAGAAGGGACTAAAGATGAATTTGTGTTCTCAAATTCATTGAGAACCAACACATATATATACAACACACACATATATATATATATATATATATATATATATATATATAGATATATATATAAAAATATATATATATATATTTATATTTTGTCCAAAGGGTGCTCAGATATGGGGCCGCACTCCGCTGTCAGGTAGGTTAACAAACCGCTTTATTGAAAAACATGCAGCTTCCCATCCCGTTCTGTAATCCCTTGGCCTTACGCGTTTCGAAGCCTTTGTTCTTCTCATCAGAGGCCGACGTCAGGAATCACTGGTTCATTGCCTCCACATCCCCCCTGCATGCTCTTTAATCACTTTCATTGGCTTCCGGTGTGCCCTTACAATCAAGTTAGTTATCACAATGCATGCTGGGGCATGTAGTTAATTTAGCATTATTTTACCCTCCAGTGGGTTTGATTCTTGCGTACTAAGTTCGGGATAAGTTTTACAGCCCTCCAGTGGGCCCCAGATGAAACTATGCATGTTTGAATTTGGTCACCTGCTGCGCCGATACAGAGAGGATCTTTACCCCTCTTACGGACCTTCCGTTGCTTTCAAGGTGGTGCGTAGCCCCCACGGCCTGGAGCCGCCGTGATGACATGCTGTCCAAAGGGTGCTCAGATATGGGGCCGCACTCCGCTGTCAGGTAGGTTAACAAACCGCTTTATTGAAAAACATGCAGCTTCCCATCCCGTTCTGTAATCCCTTGGCCTCTACGCGTTTGAAGCCATTCGTGCTTCTCATCAGAGGCCGACGTCAGGAATCACTGGTTCATTGCCTCCACATCCCCCCTGCATGCTCTTTAATCACTTTCATTGGCTTCCGGTGTGCCCTGACGTCGGCCTCTGATGAGAAGCACGAAGGCTTCGAAACGCGTAAGGCCAAGGGATTACAGAACGGGATGGGAAGCTGCATGTTTTTCAATAAAGCGGTTTGTTAACCTACCTGACAGCGGAGTGCGGCCCCATATCTGAGCACCCTTTGGACAATATATTTATATTTATATATATTTATATATATATATATATATATATATATATATATATATATATATATATATATTCTTCACATTGACACATTCAGATTCTTTAGAAGTTAAGCTTGTGTGGCTGTATAACACCAGAGTATTTAATTCTGGGTTCAAAGTTCTACTCTCAAGAATTTGTACATTTTTACTTGTGGCACAATTTTGGCACAAAAGATTTCTGGCAAAAAGATTTTTCTTTCTCCTGGATCTTTTTATCAGGCTGATCGGGTGCAGGATGGATAGGGATAGCAGTCTGCTCTTCAAGGCACTATGCCAAGCAGTGAAAAACTGAAGCAAGGAGCTCACTTCCAATGATTACATGATCTTTTTGTCCAAGAGTGATGCATTCCCACTGCTTTGACCTGAACGCCATTCAAGGATGGACTTGTTCTTAATGGGCATCAAAGTCTCATCCAGGAAGTGGGGGCAACATCAAGGCACGGTATTTGGTCAGAACAGCATAAGAGACAGTGAACTCTGCGGTTCCCTGGACGTCATATTGGAAACACTGTCACTGTCTCCACAGGCTGTCGGCTCAGGGTCCCTAGAGGTAGGTTGGTTATATGTAAGAATATCGATGTAAAAGTGTAGACATAATATTGTGTCATAAATATCAAGGACCAAAATATTCAGATGGTAAGTGCAAAAAGGTACGTATAGACTTACATTTCTTAACTCCATGTCTATGTGCCTTGAAGATATATATATTGTCAAGGTACATATATGTGGAGTTAAGTATAGTAAAACTTTGCTCTCCAATAGAAACTTGCCTTCATAATATTTGTGTCCTCGATATTCTTGACACAATATTTTGTCCACACGATATTTTTTCTTCTATATTTTCTCCAAATGCCGGTAGGTTCTGGCTGAGGTTCTGCTAGTAGCAGCTGTCCACTCGGGCAGTCCTATCGTACCTCAAGATGATGTCTAGCCAGGAGATGAAAATCCTCAATTGAGGAGTTTATGGCAAAGCTGAGGCTCTGCTATCTCTCATCACAAATTAAAAAAACGTATCATGGACCCTCACCACCTTAGAGCAAAGCACTGCAGCAGAAAAGGTGAGTGGGAATGTAATGGCAGAGGTAGACCGTGGAGCAATCCAGTTCTGTCCTTTGTGCAACACCAGGAACCCATTCACATTCATTGCATGGAAATCTATATTTTCACTATCCATGACAAATTCTCGCACCATGGCCTTCAGGGACACTGGCTGCTTGAAGGTGAGGCTTTTATCTAGACAAGAATGCATTACTTCTCCTTAGTCCACTATTGTGCTTAGCTGAACAATCGACATCCTGGGGTCACAAAGGCCGCAGCATTAACCCAGCCACAGAAGGCAAGACTGTCCTTATGGAGTGCTTAATTTGAGCCCGTGGTTTCCGCTGCTCGGCACCGGCACTTAATTGTCAACACTGGCATGTAATTCTTAACACCGGCACTTTTGACAGCCTGCCATATGGTGACACGGTTTGTCTAATTAAGAGATGAGTACAACCACAGTTATTTATTAATTCAATATACACTAAAATCTTCTAATATGTGCCACCCACTCCATTTTTATGGCTTTTGGAGGCCTGGAATAGTCTGCATTGTCGCACTTGTAGGAGTGCAATGGTTAGTAGTTGGGTTGCTACCTTTATTGGCAGCGCTGGCAGGGGCATTGGGTGGTGCAAGCTGCTGTGGCCTCCTGACGAGGGCCCTAGCACTTATGTCTTTACAAATTAAGCACTGTGTTTATGAAGCCATTTCTAGGGTGAAGGGGGGTTAAAAAATGCCAAGTAGCAAATGCCAGCCTACATAGTAAGGATACTGAGTCTCTGTTTTGGAATAGTGACCTAGGTACACTGCAAGTACACAGCAACCACACAGAGATGAAATAGGGTAAAACTGGGGGCCAAACATACATTTACTTCTGACAAAGCACTTCAGGTTTTTGGACATAATGCACTTCATTATATTCTAAGCTGCCCCACCCTCTTGAGGCCATCACCTGTAAATGAGCCTTAAAAGAAAGAAGATTAAATGTGAACCTTGATTCTGTTAAAGCTTAGAACAGCTTGGGGCACACCTTCATTTAACACAATAATTTGTGGCCAGGACAGGGTCCGAAGATGAAACTCATAGTGTGAATGCGATTTTCACTAATGGTGATCTAAGTTCTGCCTCTTCTTCCACAGCTGAAAACACCAGCACTTTGAAAAGTTTGTCAAGTTTATCCACTTCACGCAGTATCGGTGTTTTTCACATGAAAAGGGTTTGCTATATAACTTCAACACATACAGCCTTTTTTGCAGAAGCACACATTATTCTTTTTAAAACTAGCAATCTTTGTGCAGGTTTTAAACAAAAAATGTGTGCGGTATATTGTGCTTCGGACATCCCTAGAACTACGAGTTTTTACTAACATAATCCAATGGCTCAGTAAATGGGTTAAAACTTAGATTATATTTTATTTAAAGAGACAAAAATGCGAGACAGGTCTGCAGCAGAATGCCCATCTGTAGACAATCAGTGGCAGTCTTGCCACTGCCGCTCTCTGCGGTTGTGTGTGACTCCCACCAACGAGTCTAGCTGTGTTCAGCGCATCAGTACCCGTTTCCCCCATTCAGACCCAAAAGCTCCCACGTGAGATACATTGGTTCACACAACTACTAGGAAGGTCTGGCTCATGTTTGACAACATTAAATGGGGAAGGCCGCCACTGGTTCAGTTTTCCATTCCCATCCCCCGCCGCTCCTGCTGCGCTGTTCTCTTAACAACACCTTGTATGTCCAGGATGCCCCACTGCCCCCTTTTTATCGCAGTCTGCCCCCTTTGCCCTGTGCTTGCCTGTTATCCCCATCCTATTGCTCTCTAGCAGGCCTGATTATTACCTCTCTCCTTCTCGCTGCCCTAGACCCGCCCCACCTCAAACCAGATACTGTCCCCGTGTCACACCGTATCCCATGCCTCTTCACCCCAATCAGACCCTTTTGCTCCCCATCAACTCTCCCTTTATGCCAGCTGGTGGCCGGAAGGTACTGTTTCAATGCAGCACAAATACCTGTCTCGAACCTTCAAAGACAAAACAGTGTGATAACTCTGACAATACAGTGGACTCCATTTGGATAGAAAACCCCTTTCTCCATACTTTATGTGGTATAATTCCCAGGATCATACCGGAAGCGTTTGTGCTTTAAACCCAAATGTCTGTCTTTGGTTGGGATTTTCGATATTTCAGGGAGCAGTGCACAACATTCTGGATGCATTCTGCCCATATTTGTAATTTCCAAGACTTCTACAAATCCATGCAGGGTGGGCAGAAATTGCTCTTCTGTTTTGGCCTATAAAGCAGTACTGAAGTTGAAGGATGGTTGAAGGTCTAAGATCAGATCATACATGACTGGAGGGTTGTTTTGTGTACTGGTCAGTTGATTTGCATATGGTCCTCAATCATGTGGACTCAGCGATAACTGAATGCATGTCTAGAACATAAAGCTTAAGCCGTTGCTCTCTAGTACAACTGCCACTCCCACCACTTCACATCATTTAAGTGAGACTTAATTTCTGGGTGCATTTCTGGGACATTTGTATAATTGGATGGTTTATACTGTTTAAACGAAAGTTTGGGTGCACCTACCTAGTGCTCGATTTCTTGGCTACAGAGTCGGCAGGTAAACCACACATCCTCTTCAAAAGAACTAAGTACCTCGTACCATGGAACATGCGTCTCAATATCAGCTCAAATGCAGCAGAAGACCTGTTTGGAGGGGAGTTTTAATTACCTACCATCATTGACCGCGCTGGATTAAATTATTATTCTTTAATCTGTTGCCAAATTTTGCACAGAGAAAATCTCTTGCAAAGTTGGTGACTTTGAGTGTTGTTAGACCCCACTGGGTGGTCTGCCAGCCCTCTCAGGTGGCAAAGGTTCTGCCCCAGTCTGCCCTGCAGCAGACCAAGCAGCATATTTTTAGTTCCCCGCCGCTCTGGTGGGATGTTTATGTTGAAAGTGATTCAGGCATCAAGGCACGAGCACATTTGACACAGATGTAATTCCAGAGCGCATCACCATCTCATGGAAACTCGCCTGTAAAAAAAAAAAGTCTCTGATGTGCAGGGATGTTTTGCCCCACATGTGGAGGACAGTGGTTTTTTTTCCCTTTATGTCCAGATCCTCCTTTGACAGAAAAAATTAATATGAAAAATCTTGTCCCGTATGGGGCGGGCTTTCTAACTTTTTGAAACAGTGGCCCAGTGGTTTCTAAAGGGGAAGTTAGCAGAAGCTCCACCATTGGAAGCTTAGTGCCCCCTCTAGCCTACAAATGAGACAGGGGCACCGCACGTTTGGCACGGACCTGCTGATTTACGGTGATTGTCCCACTTTTGCAAACCCTAGAAGGCCCTCTTAGTCTCCATTCTTAGTGGGCCCACTAACAGCTCCTGGCGGGGGCCTGGGCACTATGGGCATAATAATAGGTAGATTGTTTACTATTTCTGGTAGTTTTGTCACCCCAAGTAGAGCAACACTAAAAGAGATAAACCCCTTTCCTGCATTGGATTGACTTCCAACTCTGATCACAACTACCTAACCAAACATAACGCGGCTAATTATCTGAACTGAACAGTGACGATGGCAAGTAATTTTCCTGTCCAAGAAAAGTTTACCCTCTCTAAACTAAGCCCATACAGGACCATCCGCTGTTTTGAAAAGCCTTACCAACCTGGTGTTTCCACACACCACTATGGGAGAGCCCGTTGCTTGCTTCTGCGTGCAGGCGTGGTTGGTTGTTGCATGAGCACCAGCATTCCATTCAGTCGGTATTGGTTGCCCTGGATGAGTGTCAGCTGCCATAACATAACCTCATCTTGAATAGTGCATGATCACGGTCAAAAGCCGCCAGGGCTCTAATCAACTCATTTGACAAGTCACAGTAAATGGCGGAGTAGGCAAGACAATATTCATGGCCGGGCCCGCTGCTGCTACCATGCATGTGGTACAGGGCAGAGGCAACAGCATGCGACACAGGCTGTGAAAAGCAATCTCCTGATTTGCATCCAAAATGTTAAATTGCAAAGTATAAATAAGTCACGCTGACTGCCTTCAACCTGCCGCGTCTGCGAGCTGCCAGGAACAAGGGAACCTCTTCCAACTGTGGTTCCCAGGAAAGCTAAGGCAGGGCTGCTGGGTCTGGCTGCCACGTCACTTGGAAGGCAGTCTTCATCACAAGACAGCCTAGCAGCATGTGGGTCGGGCATCTGCGCCCTCATGTGAGCATTCCTCAAGTCAGAGGTCTGTGGCGAGGGCCTCCATGGCACTAACCAAGACATTATCAATTAAATGAAATCACATGCAGAAATTAATTAGATTGGCAGGCGGTCTGAATGCCACGAGCAGCCATATAGCACCCAGAATTCCAACTTCCATCCACCCATTTGTACAGTAAACATATGCCCCCTCCCCCTGCACACGGAGGAGAAGAGATATTTGCTTGATGTATATAATGGTGGAGTGTTTAGTGATCGATACAAAATCTGGCACATTTGCTACTCAGCATTGATCAATTCGGAGTGTTACAGCTTTTAAATTTAATAATCAAAGACATAGATATACATATAGACTTCAGTTGGGGGAAGCAGTGGTTGTCTACTAAGATATTTTACTAATCAAAAAAAGAAAAGAAAAAAATTCTATGCAAAAAATTTAAATGAGACCCATTATGGTAAGAAAGATGATCCAATCACTAAACACCAGTGAAATGATAAATTATGGTTAACTACACAAACATATTACCTCTTTCGAAATGCACTTTCAATAGCCTCGCATTTGACACCACAGATGGCGTCATCAATAATTTTGCTGGTGACATCAACCATCACTTCAGAACCCACTTCTTTGGCATCGCAGATGCTACAAGTCACTCCCTATTTTTCAAATATATTTCTTGATGGGAAATATATTCCTCTTTCTTTATATATCTCGGAAGTATATCTAACAGGGTCGGATTGGGATCACAATTTGGCCCGGACACTGACGAAAAAAGTGGCCCACATTCGCGGGGCGTGGCCCACATTCACAGGGCTGGCCCACATTCGTGGGGCGTGGCCCACATTCACGGGGTGTGCCCACATTCACGGGGTGTGGCCCACATTCACGGGGTGTGGCCCACATTCATGGGGCGTGCCTTTTCATGAAACACACAAGGAATGTAAGTGGGAGGAGGATATTGTTCTTGGGAAGGACACAGGGCCAAGGTGACAATGTCCTACAAGCTGAGCAACTGAAAAGCAGCGAGGCCCCATTCTATTACAAAATTATTCTCCAGCCCTCCAGCGCAGGAGCACCTGAAAAACAGCGAGGCCCCTTTCTCCTTAAAAATTATTCCCCTGCCCTCCAGCGCAGGAGCACCTAAAAAACAGCGAGGCCCATTTCTATTACAAAATTATTCCCCAGCGCAGGAGCACCTGAAAAACAGCGAGGCCCCTTTCTATTACAAAATTATTCCCCAGCCCTCCAGCGCAGGAGCACCTGAAAAACAGCGAGGCCCCTTTCTCTTAAAAAATTATTCCCCAGCCCTCCAGCGCAGAAGCACCTGAAAAACAGCGAGGTCCCAGCTATTTGTAAATTACTCAGCCCTCCCCAGCCCTACACTGCCTTGGGCAATGGCCTGGCAGGAGAGGGGATAAAGCAAAAAACACAGCTGCTGGGCCATCCATTGGGGTGGGGGGGGAGGCTAAGGTGAAGATGGTGCCAGTTCCCAACATTACCTGGCCCCCACAGCGAGACCCATTCTTCCTCGCCCACTATGCCCTGAATGAGAAGGGCTGTGGGCAAGGTGTTAATGCAAACACTGTTTCAGGGCTGCGTGGGCCCCAGGGGGGCCGAGGTGAAAATGGCTCAATGGCCTGAGCAACACCTGGCCCCCCTGGGAGGCCGATTCTGGCACACAATCACCCCTCCCCAGCCCACCATCAACGTGATTGCTTGGCAGGGCAGGGGGTGAAGGACAGGCCACAGCTGATCATTGCTGAACGGCCGCACAGCGAGGCTGCTTCCCTCTCCCTGTCCAGTGCTCTCTATGGACTGGGAAAGGGGGAAAAAACGGCCCACAGAGGGCACTGAGACACCAGCCCTTCGGCCAATGCCCGAGTGCCCGCATTACCAATCCGTCCCTGTATCTAGATATTGATACTTGTTTGATGAATCAGCAGAAAAAGTTCCAAAAACATATGCATATATGTCAGTTTGACCCAGTAAATTTGCATCCAGGTTGGTCAAGAAGGGGACGTAATAGGGATATACAAATCTACATTTGCCATTCTCATCCAGGAGGAAGTCGTGTCTTTCATTAGGTCAAAAAAATTAGACAGAATTGCACCAAACTTGGCAAGATGCTAGGTGAGTGATTTTGAGTGGTCTATTGTAAATCTTCTCAGGATGTTGTGAGAGTAATATAATAGAAAGTAATTGAAATCTTGAAAGATGGTTCCTGAAACGCTTCACAGATGAAAATGTAAACCTGAGACCAGAATTTGATTGGCTGAGAAGAGTTTACTATCTTAGCTTCATTGCCCCGTTTCCAGGTTCGTGATTATTGAAGTGGTTCAACAAAGGTGCTGTGAAAAACTGTGTTGGCGTAGTCATGTTTTTAAAGGGGTAAATCATACCCCCCTTCCTTTGGGTGGAAAAACCCAGAGTAACATTTGGAAAATGAAGTCTGTGAACTGGTTCATGAGCAGCTAGGTAAATTAAACATGCATTTTATATTTAGGGTGCCAAAAATACTCACAGAGGTGCGACTAAGAGGAGAAAAGGCTTCACAAACAGGTAACATAAGCAATATGTGGCAGAGGACTTGGCCAGGAGACGTGCCCTATGGCAGTGCTTAGTTTGTAAAATAATGAGTACCGGTGCCCAAAGCTCCGCTCAGAAGCCCGGCCCGGGCTAATAAACGTGGTGCACCGAAGACCAAGGCTGTGTGGTCTTGAATTCACCCTGGCCTCTTTAATCTCCTGCCAGACACTCCCCGCCCTTTTATCTCACCTTTGCAGGTTCTCCCTTTGTGACGTGTTTTCCGTCTTTCTCGTCCTCCTTCTTTCCCCTTTGTATATTTTCCCTCTCTTGATCTTTGGAAATGTTTGAAGAGGAAAAGTCCGCAAAAATGAGTGGTGGTAGCCTCACCAGCAACCACAGGCTCAAATTAAGCACTGCCCTCTAGCCAACAGACGCTGGGTATTACTTGACACAGGTCATGGTTGAAGGAAATGAATTATGCCCAGTACAAGTAGGCCACACTACAAGCCATGCTCAACAGATGCTGGGATATGGGGCACAGGCCGTGGACAATGGCCATGCTCTTTTTCCAACATGTAGAAGACACAAGGGGTTGGGGCACTGGTGAGACAAGGCGGACAAAACTCAGGCTCTGTGGCCAGGGAAAACAGGGCATTGCTGCAAGTTGTGGCTCGCAGAAACTCTGACCAGTGGTACTGAACATAAGGTATAGGCGAAGGCCAGACAAAGTTCTTTGTCCTTGTCTGATAGGTACTGTGACATGAGCTACTGCTCACAGAGTGTGGTTGAAGGTCGCACCCTGTGCGCATAACATGATTGGTAGATCCATAGACTGTTCCCAGTGGATGCTGGGTGCTGTCGCAGGATTCTCCTAGTAATCAGATCTCACTGGACATGGTGTCAGACTGTACCCAGAGGCTACTGAGGGAAGAAGCACGAGGCACAGGGCAAAGCTATCTGGAAGACAAGTATTTTCTGCCTGAAATGCCTGAATGCCAGAGTTCAACAAAGAAGACCATAATTACTGCCCGGGCATGCCAACTCTCCAAGAGGTGACTTAGTGAGGCACAAAACCTACTCACTTGGCCCATATGTTCCTTTCTTCTCTGTGTATTCTCTCTATGTAAGGGAGTGTGTGAAGTTGCAAAGTTAAGTATTCTTTTAATTTGTGAGTTTTACAAAGAGTGAAGCGGGTAAAGTTAAACAATCATTGGCAACCCCAAGATATCTGGGTTTAATATTTTAACACTTGCAGTGTTGAAACATCACAGCAAAGCACACATGGATGAGCCTGCATGAGCAGACAAAGTCTGTAGTTGCAAAGTAGTCAGTTATGAAGTTTAATACAATTGCTCGAATAGAGATAGAAGATAGCATCCGAACAGGCAATCGCATTAACCAAAGAGAGGCACACAAAAGGGAGCCAGCAGGAGTAGTTAGAGAGGGCTATATTTCTAAAGTAGTCCCTCGTGCAAGCACTCGTGTGGAGGTGGAATGATACATCCAAATGGACAGTTGCAATAGATGAGAGATGAATATTCCACAGGGCTGGCCAAAATGTGAGTCACAAAGTCTGTAGCCAGTGGCTGACAGATGCTGGTCAAAGAAAGCTAATGATTGAAAGAGGGTTAATCCAACGCCCAATCTACATATATTTTTAGCAATATGTCTGTTTGACAGCTGTGCTGTCAAAACCCAGACCTAAAAAGGACAGCTTCATCACCCCTTCAGGACACGAGGAAATCGTTCTGCTGTTGTGTGTGGGGGGAGGGGAGGTTGTGGGCAGGATAATGCCGATTGACAGCCATCCTCTTGACATTTCTCTTCCCTGATATATCCTCTGGCTCGTCCTTTTCTTCTGTTTTTGTATCTCTCTGGCAATGTCTGCGTTCCTCTGTCCCTTACACCATCCAAAGGGCATCATACACCTGACATCGCTGCCCTCATTCCTGTTCTTGCTCCTTCCCCCACCATACCAGGGCCCAGATTCTGATGGCTGACAGGCAACAGAGCGCAGCACCCAAAGATGCTGCGCTGCGTTGCGTGACAGGGAGGGAATAGGAGAGCACCATATTCACATAGAAATGGCTCTCTCTTCCCCTCTCCCTAGCGCTGCTGCTGATTTCAGCTGCCGAGTGGTATGCACACAACTTAGTGCCATAGTGCTAGGGTGTGTGGTGAGTCTAGCATAGGTTTTGTACAGGAAGGGTAACCTTTCTGTACAAAGTACTATGCTTAGACAAGTGAAAAAGCTTTTCCTACTTTGTATGTGTACTGCACAGTGCAGCACGCATGCAAAGTCAGAAAAAGCACAGAGAAATTAAAACATTTCTCCGTTTAATGCCTGCTTTTCAGCAGGGTTAATTTTTACGCTAAACCCTTTTTAATGATGTTTGAGAATAGGGTTTAGTATGGGGACACCAACTTGATACGGGGGGGAGGGACTAAGGTTCTGATTCTGTTGGACCTATCTGCGGCGTTGATACGGTCAACCACGACATTTTGGTTGATCGTATGCGGATTCAGGGGACAGAGGATACAGCACTTGGCCTCCTCCAATCCTTTCTATCTAACAGGCAACAAAGTCTGGCGTTGGGCAAATTTATATCCAGGCCTTTCTCCCTCCCCTGCGGACTCCCTCAGGGTTCGCACTGAGCCCGACATTGTTCAATCTTTTTGTCACGCCGTTGGCTTCACTTATCAAAAAATCTGGTTTCTCTTTAGCATCTTATGCAGATGACATTCAAATTGTGGTAATAAATCTCACACAATGGGTCACAAGGAAGCTTAAACTACTGAATTCATTCTGTACTGCTTCCAGATTAGCGCAACTCACACAGTGTACAGGGTACTAAGATGAAAAGATGAGAAAATGTGGGGAAAGTGTGGGGCACTACTAGTGTTTGGACCTGAAACCCTCACTCACCCTAGGGTGACATGCTTCATCATAGGGTCCCCTCCACACACAGGGACTGCGAGATACCCAGTGTGGGCTGTGACTTTCCCGTGGGAAAGGAGCAGGGTTGTTCTATAGCACGAGAAGTACTAATACCTTCGGGAGAGAGTGCTAACGAAAAAAGTGTTTTAAAACTATCTCAATAAGGACAAACAACTTTATTCTTATGCCCTAGAGGATAGAGATTAAAGCATAGTGAAACAGGGATATGGATGTTTACCCTGTGGTAGGTCAACATGTTTGTGCCGTATGTGACTACAATGTTCTGGGCATTCTTCAGGACCAAGGTATTAAGTCACTCTCCTGTACATAAAAATGTGTAAAGAAAAATATAGTCTTTCTAAATATGATACTTCTTCTATACTTAGGCCATCACTCTTAACCAGCTGTGTCAGGTAGCAACAATTTCTTGGGCGGGCCAGGTGGCACTGTGAAAATAAACAAATATCAAACATATATATTGTGTAAATGACGCATATCACCACTGTCTCCCACCACCACTACCAAAAGTGTAGGGTGCTCCCAGTGAGCATTTACCTATACCTTACCCAGATATTAGGGATAAGGTCCGACTCAACCGTCAGCAGAGTCGCTCCACACGTAGAACTCTAAATGGGAATATACAAACAAAATATCACAATACTATAAATATAGATATAAAGGGTGACCTTTCATGTCATGCATATTGTATCTTCACTTCATTGTGTACTAGAGTGGTGTTTATAATTATATATAGAAGTATGTTGAAGACAAAAGGACAAAAGAACAGAGGTCACAACCAGATTGTCCACATTTAACTGCCTAAATCCTACTGTTCAGAAATATTTATCGTAATTCTCTAGGGTATATCTGATTATATACTAGTAATGTGTGCTGGGGGGGGCATTATATCCCAAGGGGTGCCCTATCCAGGCCATCGTGTCTCTCATTCTATACGATGTCTGCCAAACTAGTAAAAGCTCTTCGTCAGAACACTCTAGGTACTGGATGGTCACATATGCATAATAAAAAATGAGTACTAAATGAAAACCGATGCTGACAGTATCCAATGTTAAGCCACTGGAATATCTGGCTCAATAGAATTTGACCAGCACCGGGCGGTAGCCATTTAATTAGTACATTGTGTAAACGCCGTACTATAAATCAAGCTGCAGTGACTGAGCACCTCAGCCCCATCCGGGGCGTATAGATCACGGCAGTTAGCGCCACTGCAGTCGGCAAGGTAAACACTCATTTGGGTCCACAATACAACAAGTCTACAAGTTCATGCCTCAAGGGTAGGCGAAACTACCACATATACTCAGATCAATCACCTAAAAAGCACTCGACACAGATCACATAGGCGCCTGTACGCTCACCTTGCGTGTAACGTTTCATGCTCTGGAAGACACTGGCGGGAGTGTTAGTCCGAGGCTCGGGGGCCATTTATGACGTCAAGAGCCTCGACTGGAAGGGCACACTCGGAGTCCCTCGGAAATGTAGTTTACGCACAATGATTAGCTCTGTAAATCCTCACCCAACGTGTGTCCATCTGGCGAAACACAGATGTAATCCGTTCCGCTATATTACAAGATGCATGAAATTCAACATTATGTTAGTAGTCATAAATGAGGCTCGCATCTGCCAAAGAAGATCAAGAAAAAGTCAAAAAAGGAACAGAAAAGAGAAACCTAATTAGGCAGTAGTAATAAGGTGCATAATATCTGTCTCTTTATGAAAGACATTTATCGTGTCTTGCCAGCATACAGCATCTACTCAAGGCACAGGTCAAAAAGCAGGATAGAGCATGCTGTGTGCTGTGTGTGGCTAGGTGCAGTATGTTAACTAACAGCTGTGGTGTAAGATGTTCTATAGTGAGCACCACGGAATGTCATCATTCAAACCACTACGATGGCTACCTAGTCTGAACACCCAGCGCTGTTCTCTGCGGAGAAGTACTCTGTCCAGAGGGCCCATTTCCCTACAGTAGTGTGGTTTATCAAGGACCACCCACTTAAGGTCTTCCTCAGTGTGGCCACTGTCCAGAAAATGTTGTGTCCGTTTAGTATTTGATTTCTTACATTTGATCGACCTCTTGTGTTCGATAATTCTCGTCTTAACTTTACGAGTAGTCATGCCCACATATATCAAGGCACAAGGGCACTTTATCAAATATATTAGCCCCTCCGAATTACAGTTGGTATGATGAGATAAGATCCAAGGGTTTTTAAGCCTAGATCTAGTTGTTTTGTACACTGTGTAGGAAACAACTAGATCTAGGCTTGAAAACCCCTTGGATCTTATCTCAGGGGCTAATATATTTGATAAAGTGTCCTTGACCTTAAGTGGGTGGTCCTTGACAGAGGACTTCTCCACAGAGAACAGCGCTGGGTGTTCAGACTAGGTAGCCATCGTAGTGGTTTGAATGATAACATTCCGTGGTGCTCACTATAGAACATCTTACACCACAGCTGTTAGTTAACATACTGCACCTAGCCATACACAGCACACAGCATGCTCTATCCTGCTTTTTGACCTGTGCCTTGAGTAGATGCTATATGTTGGCAAGACACGATAAATGTCTTTCATAAAGAGACCGATATTATGCACCTTATTACTGCTGCCTAATTCGATTTCTCTTTTCTGTGCCTTTTTAAAAAAACTTTTTCTTGATCTTCTTTGGCAGATGCGAGCCTCATTTATGACTATTGACATAATGTTGAATTTCATGCATCTTGCAATATAGCGGAACGGATTACATTCGTGTTTCGCCATATGGATGCACGTTGTGTGAGGATTTACACAGCTAATCATTGTGCCTCAACTACATTTCCCAGGGACTCCGAGTGTGCCCTTCCGGTCGAGGCTCTTGACGTCATAAATGGCGCCCGAGCCTCAGACTAACACTCCCGCCAGTGTCCTCCAGAGCATGAAATGTTACACGTAAGGTGAGCGTACGGGCGCCTATGTGATCTGTGTCGAGTGCTTTTTAGGTGATCGATCTGAGTATATGTGGTAGTTTTGCCTACCCTTGAGGCACAAACTTGTAGATTTGTCGTATTGTGGACCCATACAAGTGTTTACCTTGCCGACTGCAGTGGCGCTAACTGCCATGAACTATACGCCCCGGATGGGGCTGAGGTGCTCCGTCACTGCAGCTTGATTTATAGTACGGCATTTACACAATGTACTAACTAAATGGCTACTGCCCGGTGCTGGTCAAGTTCTATTGAACCAGATATTCTCGTGGCTTAACATTGCATACTATCAGCCTCGGTTTTCATTTAGTACTCATTTATTATTATGCATCTGTGACCATCCAGTACCTAGAGTGTTCTGACGAAGAGCTTTTACTAGTTTGGCAGACATCGTATAGAATGAGAGACACGATGGCCTGGAGAGGGCACCCCTTGGGATATAATGGGCCCCCCCAGGCACACATTACTAGTATATAATCAGATATACCCTAGAGAATTATGATAAATATTTCTGAACAGTAGGATTTAGGCAGTTACATATGGACATTCTGGTTGTGACCTCTGTTCTTTTTGTCCTTTTGTCTTCAACATACTTCTATATATAATTATAGACACCACTCTAGTACACAATGAAGTGATGATACAATATGCATGACAGGAAAGGTCACCCTTTAGATCTATATTTATAGTGTTGTGATATTTTGTTTGTATATGCCCATTTAGAGTTCTACGTGTGGAGCGACTCTGCTGACAGTTGAGTCGGACCTTATCCCTAATATCTGGGTAAGGTATAGGTGAATGCTCACTGTGAGCACCCTACACTTTTGGTAGTGGTGGTGGGAGATAGTGGTGATATGCGTCATTTACACAATATATATGTTTGATATTTGTTTATTTTCACAGTGCCACCTGGCCCGCCCAAGAAATTGTTGCTACCTGACACAGCTGGTCAAGAGTGATGGCCTAAGTATAGAAGAAGTATCATATTTAGAAAGACTATATTTTTCTTTACACATTTTTATATACAGGAGAGTGACTTAATACCTTGGTCCTGAAGAATGCCCAGAACATTGTAGTCACATACGGCAGAAACATGTTGACCTACCACAGGGTAAACATCCATATCCCTGTTTCACTATGCTTTTAATCTCTATCTTCTAGGGCATAAGAATAAAGTTGTTTGTCCCTATTGAGATAGTTTAAAAGAAAAAAATTCATTAGCACTCTGCCCTTCACTCTGCCCCGAAGGTATTAGTACTTCGCGTGCTATAGAACAACCCTGCTCCTTTCCCACGGGAAAGTCGGAGCCCACACTGGGTACCTTGCGGTCCCAGTGTGTGGAGGGGCACCTATGATGAAGCATACTCAAATTGTGGTGTCACTAGCGAAACATGAGAACAACTCAGGCCTTACATTTATAATTTGCATGAGCAATGTAAGTTATTGGATGGACAACAGTTGTCTTAAGCTGAACGCTGCTAAAACTGAGGTCATCATCTTTGGCAATAACCCTACATTCTGGACGCCGGAATGGTGGCCTCCTGAGTTAGGCCCTGTCCCAGAACTAGCAAATAAAGTAAAAAATCTAGGTTTTTCGCTGGACAAAGAACTGAAGCTTAAAGACCAAGTGAATAAAGTTACATCTACCTTTTTTTGTTCTCTGAGGCTTGTAAAAAAATTTGAAACATTTCTGCCATCAGAGCTTCTGAAGACAGTAATCATCGCACTGGTACTTTCAAGGCTTGATTACTGCAATAGGTCTATCTTAATCTTGCATTAGGATCTCTGAATAAGCTTCAGACTTTGCAGAATGCAGCTGCATGATTTCTTTTTAAAATCCCAAATATGAATTAGTTAGAGGAGACATCAGGAAACTCCATAGGCTCCCAGTCAAACAACGTGTTAGGTTCAAGGCACTTTGCCTGGCCTGCAAATCACTGCAGGGACTGGGGCCAGCCCGGCTCAAGGATAAGCTCAAATGGTATACCCCAGGGAGGACGCTTCATTCAGGTTCAGCTACGAACCTTGCTTTCCCCCTTTTCAGGAGGACAACCTGGGGTGGATAGAGCTTTTTCAGGACCACAGCCTTGCTGTGGAATAGCCTACCTTTGGAACTAAAAGCTGCTCCTCGCTACTTACCTTTAGAAAGGCCTTGAAAACTTGGCTCTTCTCTCAGGAGTAGGATATATTAGAGTATCTGCAAGGAATATCATTTCTGTAGCTATACCCGTCTCTATAGCGCCAAGACGCCCTTGGGCAAGAGTTTGCGCTTTATAAATCACTTTCATACTCATGTAACACCTATGTAACGCCCCCTTGATGCAAAGTAATGCAAAGGAGCATTTTGTGCTGCTTTGTGTTACTTTTCCATACAAACCAATGCAAATACCAATTTGCATAGGTTTGTGAATCTCAAAAAAGGTTTAGCGTTGCAAAAGTAATGCTAACCTGACGCTAAATGTTTGAGAAGGCATTCCAAGTGTGGAGTGTGGTGTTCCCATGCATCCACCCATAGATTTTGGCGCATTCGCAGATTTACCATGTGTGGTAGTCCTGGGAATGCGTCAAAATGCTATACCTTCCGAGGGAGGCGTAACGAGGATAAATATGTTTGTTTCTCCTAGTTTCTCCTCGTTACAATATGCTAATCTCTTATTTAATTGGATGGAGGGGGCATCCCCCATATCCTTACTCTCCACAAGGGGGGAGGGGGCATTGAATTAAAGTGTGAATGCCCATTAATGATTATTGCATATCTCAAGCCTGTTCCTACAAAGCCAGACAGTCGGCACAATTACATTAAGGATCTGTTTACATTTGGGCTGTCCAGGCTGGATTACCTTGGTACGTTCTACTTGCTCTGCCACCACTCACATTTTTGTCATGAACCTTACTCTCCCATGGAACATTCAAACAAAACAGTGGGCCTCATTTATGAGGCCCTACTGGCACTTTTGCGCCATCGGACCGTCACTTTTTTGACGTTCTGGTGGCGCAATGTACCACAGTATATTTATAAGGCCACGTAAAGCCACTTTACATGGCTTTTCATGTCCTTATAAATATGTGCCCCTTTGACGCAGAAAACTGTGTGAAAGGAGCATTCCATGGGTGTTGCTGTGGGTTTTCCCATGCAACACCCACGGAATCTGACACATTCCTAGATTTACGAGAAATCATAAAGCTGGGAATGTGTCAGAACCTAACCCCACCCCAGGGGCGGCGTTAGGGAGGCGCAACGAGAAGAAATGTTTTAATTTCTCCTTGTGCGTTCATTTTTTCTATGTGTGCTGCATTCTGCAGCACACATAGAAAAAGGAAATCGCCTGAATTGATTGATTTTGTCCAGGAGTCCCCTCCTGCACAAAATCAATTCAGGCACCCTTTCACCATGGTGCAAGGGTGCCTGGATTTGGCGCTCGGCAGCCATTGTGCGCCAGTGCTGGGGAAAAGGACAGGAATGCACTGTATCGCATAGTTACGGCACATTCCTGCCCTTTTATTTTGATGTAGGCCAGCACAGCAAGATTCCTTGCAGTGCTCTCCTACGTCAAACCCCATAAATGAGGCCCATAGTTTTTAATTTCAGGTTTGGGTGGCTGGATGGTCCTCTGCTGCCCTGGGAGGTGGAGTTGGGAAGTTCAGCTACAAAGGCCTGGCCTCTTAGCTATTTTCTCGGATGCTAGCCTTGGGAACAATGGTGGGTACCTTCACTGTTATTGATTTACGCCCTGTCACACCCCTGCACCTCGAGTACCCCTTTCCCCCACTAAATATACATCATGTCTATGGTGGCTTCAGTATCCTGGAACATCCGGAGAACAAGCTCTGTTAAAAAACAACATGATATTCATAACTTTCTATAGCGTAGCGCAGGGGCACTCGCATTGAGATGGAGAGACTTGGGCTACTGTACTGAGCACTCTAGCTCCACTCGCCCGGCTTTGATTCGGTCAGACCTTCGGTGCACTTTGTCTCTATTGAGATTGTGCTAAATGAAGAAGGGTGTATACATTTGTTGAAGGCCTCCTAGATGGCTCTCCATTTCTGCTGAGGAGTGTCTACTCACCAAATGTTGGCCAATCCCAGTTTTTGGCAAAACTCTCCACTCTTCTCCTCCGATGGTCTCACCTGCCTTTGATTTTAGTGGGAGGATTCGACCTTCGGATATCTTGGCAATAATAATTATCATTGGAACAGCAACATGCATGATGGGAATTTGCTGAGAGCAATTCCTCCCTTTGAGAACAGATAACATTCTGGTAGTCCCAGCGCTATCAGTCCCAGAAAGGGTTAATGGTTGTGTTGTAGAGACTACTTTATTATTTTACTTATCTGCCTTGCCCTGTACTTAGAAGCGTTTTCCGTACACTATATGGGATGATGGGGGAATTGATTTGGAGTAGTGGGCGTAACAGGGGAGTGTTGTCTAAATTGAAGCTTCCAACAGATTTCAGAGGCTTCAGAGCCCCATACTTTGAAAACGTTTTATTTTGTGGTGCAACTTCAACGGCCCTCCCATTGGATCGCTGGCAGATTACTAGACAAGATGGAACACCCTTTTACAACGATCTAGTCTGTGAGTCCTTCCTGACTAAAACAACACTGTCCAAACAATGCAACAATTTGTTTTGCGTAGCTCATGATAGCTACTGTAATGCCTTAATGTTTTCACCCATAACAGTAAGTTATGCCCCTTACATTCCTTTGTGTAGTTGCCAGTGTTTCAGAAGTGTTACATCTACTTCGGCGGATACTTGAGATAACTCAGGACTCCACTGTGTGGGGGATTTAATACTGAGTGGGACCCTCAACCTCTTTTATCTACTAGTTGAGCTCCAGTTCGGCTTTCCAGCAGACCAGTTCCGACACGTAGCTGTGTCACAGTGGCCCTTAGCGATATCTGGAACATAGCTCCTTTGGAGCCTCTCCCCATCCTATCCATCACACATTATAAACAGAAGGAGCTGGTAGACAACAGGTTTCCCGGCTTGTCAAAGCGATTCCTGATCGAACTGCTCCCCCCTAGCGGAACTACAGGCAAAACAGGAAGCAGACATAGGGTATATCTTTATATGCTCATAAGGTCTCACATAACATCAGATTCCAATACATTTAAATTCAATATCCTACATGGGGCGTAGCTTATTCTGGCACGCCTAAGTAAAAGCAAGCATTGGTAATTCCAATAGGTCTGACTTTGAAGGAAAGTTGGTTGTATGGTAATGTGAAGCATTACTAGCAAACACCATGGGTAAGGATAAGTATTTGTGTGGAGCAAAGAACTGTAGAATAATATTTGTGTAGGTTAAAATGTCAGGTGACAGTTGCACTGTCAAGTCAGACTTAAAAAGTCATGTAGATTAATGACTGCCCTCCTCCCACCTGTGCTACTGCCAGAGAAAAACAACATAAATTATTCAGTTATCTAAGTCACTTTAATAGCATTCCCATGTCAAGTGTGTGCTCCTGAAAAATCAGTTCAAGCTTTGGCAGCTGGATAAATAAACAAAATGATCACAGTTGCATGGAGGGTAAGCACTTTTTGTGGAAGCACACAACTTCTGTCCAATTAAAACATGTACTCCAGACTTCCAACTTGTGGGTGGAGCCAGAGCCCCTCTCTAGTGATGCTCACATGATTGTCTGGCAACAGCTGCGCTCTGACGCAAGACCATCATTATACAACTGTTAATTCAACTTGCTCACGAGGGCATGAGATTGGAGCGAGCATCAAACATATGCTTTGGGAATGTCCAGCAGTCGTCACTTTCTGGAATGAAATAACCAAAGTCCTTACGCTCCTCACTGGCAGCAAAGATCTAGGCAAATTCGAACATTGCACCTTAGGAATATACCTTTGCTCTAGAGCTGGCAAGGTCAACAGTAGATTTCTGGACCTAGCTTTGCTCCTGACTCAGCACACACACTCATCCTTCTTCCTGCGGGTGATCTCTTACTAGCACCTTACAGTATTAGGGTGGACCTTCTGGTGAGTGTCTCAAGGATGTCACCAGGCCTCCGCAGGAAGAATGACCACTGCTTACTTTATGCTCAGCACCACTCTGCATCCACCCGTACCGTGAATTTCACTTATTAACATTACGCCCTAAGTGCCTTGACAGTATATACATTCTTGTATTGCCCATTTACTGGTTTCCATATTCAACCTTATTTGATGTTTACTCCCCTATCAATTATGTAACTTCATTTGGATGGCGTCCTGTTGTCTCCCAGGGATGGTCAAGGCTATGCGATATCAGTTTATCCTCCCAGGCTCTCATTATCAGTTGTCTGGACTTTGGTGCTGAGATACCTGGGTCCCAGAATCTACATCACAGATCGGTATCTCCACACCAAACTTCAGCCATTACGAGTTTTTCCACGAAACAGGGAATATCTGCTTGGACCTGCAGTAATCAGGTGCTAAACCAGCAGTTTTTCACAATTTCCATGAACCAATGCTGACATTTTCCGCCTGCTCTGAGAGGTGGAAGGTGTAGGAAGAAGTGCCAGTGGGGGAGGTGGGGTTGAGGTTGGTAGACAGAGGTACAGGGCAGGAGCACGGTCTGCTTCCATGGACTGCTGAAGGAGGAGGGAGAAGGCAACCCTAACTCCTAATGAGGGCCTAAGAAACAAGTGTCAATATCCCACCTTGCATGCCTGGAGAGGGCTTCTCTTCTAATCCCTTCTCTTGAGGTGACAATAATCCTTGCATCACACTCCCTAACCCTGGACCACGCCTGCTCTGACCGTACAATGCTCCCTTAGACTGGACTGTACTTTCTCTAACTATGAGCTGCCCCTTCGTAACATGTCATGTCTTACCATATCTAGACATCCATGCTGGCAGCAGTCCCTCTCACTGGATCAGGACCTTCCCACTGGTGCATATGCATGACTAGATCAATGAATCAACTCCTACCTTGCTTCTGGTGAGCCACACTGCCTGTCATTGCACCACAGGCCCTCCCACTACAGCACTCCCGCTACCCACTGTGCTAGGCCCATTCTTATCATGTAATCCCCTTTTCTCGAAATGTAAAATAGAGACAGAGACCTCCAGATGTCTAACTAAATTTCATTAAATTCCACCAGGGGGCCTGTTCTCTTGGATTTCTGCTCTAATTAATCTTTCTGTATTAGTTTTAATTTCACTGAGCCGTGAACCAGAATTTGTTAATTTCATTCTAATATCAAATGTACAGGCTGGAAGGGGTGATTAATTATTTTTGGCAGGCATACTTCTCACTGTGCCTCTTCCTTGAGATCTCTGATTCTTTGTAGCCAAGAGTCTTCTCGGTACTGCACAAAGGCGTGGAATACACAAGTGCGAGCCTCAATCTCAGCCAGACAGCGTCTAGAGGGCAGCAGCACCAAAAACACAATCTGTCTTTTCCTGGCACTACCTCTTGAGACAAAATGAGATCTTTTCAAAGGAACATATTGGAGTGCACATTCATGATAACTCCAAAAGTTTACATCCTACAAAAATTCCTACAAGAGGGAGATCGTTTGTCAGAAAATCCTGTGGAAAATATCACCCTGAAAAAATATCATAGCCAGATATTGGAAAAGTAAGTATGTTTATGCATATGCATATTCGAGTTTAATATGCTATAGTGCCCCTCCACACTGTAAGAAAAGGTAATAAATAGCATATTATACTGTGCACATCTCCACATACGGTTTATTCCACAATTTTTATACCATAATATATACAGTTAAAAACTGAGGAAATTGTTCTATCTCAAACGCATAAAACTAATGAAATTCACCAGTTATGGTTTCCAACACATATAAAACACACCGTAACTCGTGACACCCGCCATCTTGCTTTCTTGAGGGCTATTTTTTTTTTTTTTTGCTGTTGGCAAATTGGTGTTCTGAGTATGGCAGGAGTTGCAAGTTATGGCAAATGTGTATTCCTGTTCCATGAGACTATTCTGCTGACATTCACCACTTGCTGTGAGTGGATGGCAATCCACTCTACACTATTCCACTGTATGCAACTCCTCTGTACGCCACTCCATTGTAAGCTATTCCACTCTACGCCCCTCCACTATACATAACAGCATTATTTGATATTCCACTGTATGCCACTCCACTCTACCCCACTCCATTCTACACCACTCCATGCCACTCCAGTCTGTGGCATTCCACTCTATGTCTCTCCAATCTATGCCACTGCACTCTATGCCACTCTGCTATATGCTACTCCACTCTACGCAATTCTACTGTACACAACTCCATTCTCGCCACTACACTCTATGGTATTCCACTCTATGCCACTCCACTCTACGCCACTCCACTATACACTATTTCACTCTACGCCACTACACTCTACGACACTCTACTGTACAACACTCTATTATACGCTATTCCAGAGTATGCTACTCCACTCTACGACACTCCACTCTATGCTATTGTACTGTATGCCACTACACTGTACTTCACTCTACTGTACGCTGCTCCACTCTACCAGGGGCGCTACTCCGCTAAGGCGGAGGAGCGTCGGCCCACTGCTCTCCGAGAAGTAAAAAATGGAAAAATAAAATTATAATAACGCAACATTATTATCATATTATTTTTCCAACTGCGGTAGCTCAGTTGTTTCCTGTGGGTGGGGCGGGGCTGGGCTCTGTAATGCCAGATCACTGCAGGGGGGAGGAGTGGTGGCACTCTCCAAGTGCCCATGACAGTTTGGCTGGCTGTCTCGGGTCGGCCAATCAGTCATGCGCACTTGGCATGTTCTCCACCCAGGCTGTTTAACAGCCTGGGTGGAGAACATGCCCAGGCTCCCAGTCCCTGGCTGAGCGCCGAACCATGGTGCTCAGACCAATCACAACGCTGCATGGCAATGTTGTGATTGGCTTAGGGAAGTCTGGGAGCCAGGGTGCTTCCTGCTGCAGACTCCAGGAAGAAATGAAGAGGATGGAGTAGAGGCGGCGGCCAGCCAGTCGGCCGGTCGTACTCAGGTAAGTGTTTTAAAAAAAAATTATTTTCATTTCCCTCACCTCCCCCACCCTACCACCCCCGTCCGGTAGCAGCCGCTACTGCATTCTATGCTATTTCACTGTATGCTGCTCCACTATACCACATTCCCTTCTACTCCACTCCACTCTATGACACTATACTCTACAGCCCTACACTTTACGACTCTCTCCTCTACTCTACTGTACCACATTCTACTTAATAACACTACACTCGATGACAGTAAACACTACATCTTCCCAACATTGAAATTCAATGACAAAATCAAAGTTAAACTTTTGTTATATTTAGGACAACTTTATTTATTCTTTCTATACAAACCAAACTTAAAATACACAAACCTTAGAAATTCTTCAATTATAGTTACACCTTCAATTTATAATTTACGGACTACCTTTAAATTAATACCTTTATTTATAATTTAGCTACAAACAAAAGTTAAAGTACACAAAAATGAAGTTTTCTAAATTTATACTTCTAATTTTGATTTATAATTTATGCAACACTTTCAAATTACTATAACTTGAGCACCTCCATACACTGTGTATTCAACTCGGTAGACACAGTACATTAACTATTACTCGCCACTGTACCATGTACTGTGTTATCACAAAAGATACAATTTGTGATGTCATAACTATTATTGTAAATAACATTATTTTAGATGGTATAACTGATAACATGTAAAAGGGTATAAGCAGTGCATGGAGAAGGCGTGAGTTATAATTAATGCACTGCCGCTTCAGATTGGGGCACCACCATGGAACAAAATATGTTTAAGCCCAAGAATGGCATTATGGGGCGCACCTTGCTTGAGCTACTCATTTATTATTCTTCCCTTTTTTAATTTAATTGATGGACACCGTTTTTTGGGGGTTTTTTTTACTCTGAGGTACCCCGGTGCCCACCTCGGGACCCCACAACATCATTTTTACACTGGAGGTTGCGGGTGGAGGCCCATGGCCCCCAAACGCTGCTGGCTCCTCTGCCAACACGCGTCCTAGGAGCGGCAGGAGCCGGTGTTGCTCATACCCTGTGGCAGCAGCTTTTCTTTCAGATCTCACCAGGCATGAACAATTCTATGTTTCCCTGCCCGCGAAAGCATGGACAGGGAGAAACATTTGTTCACTCACCCGTGGGAAGTCTTTCTGCTCAGACTTCTTCCTTGCCCATGCACTCGTGGGCAAGGATACAACAGTGTCCCAGGGGATGGGGTCCCTGGGACAACCATCACTGAGCCATCTCCCGGGTGATGGGATCCAGGTGGCCCAGAAAAGACTCTGGGAGGGGGGCCCTCCCCATGAAAGATATGTTGCACACCACCTTCAGATCCTGGCCCACCCTGGGTTTTCTTTGTAAAAGGCAGGAGCCAGCCTTTTTTTCTAATTTTACAGGGGCTTCTCCATGAATGTGCGGAAATGTTTTAAAAACGATATATATGTATTTGGCTGTAGGTCAAATGGGTTCACCCACCAGGCCTAGGTGGGCAGGGTATCTCTACCTTGCCCCTCCATATGTTTTCTGAACCTTTTTTGAGGACTGGGGTAAAAACCCCCATATCTGCTGTCAAGGGGAGCAGAAAGACTGTCATGGTCTGTGAAGGTGAGAGCCAAGTCCAATGCCTGGGCGTGCTGTCTCTACCCCTTCTTTTTATTTTTTTAATACATTCCCTGTTGTCTTATATACTCACCTCGTGGGGGAGGCCTAGTGGGGATAAACTCCCGAATTGTGCCCCCCCAGACGGGCAGGAAGATTGTTGTGTCCTTTACTGGGGAGTGAACACAGCCTGATGGGCTGCCCCCACCCCACTCCATTCTTTTTATGAACAACCCTATTATCTACTGGGCATGCTATCCTTATGTGAAGCAATAGTCAGTAAACACCCTCAATCTGCTCCTAAGGTACAGAAAGACTATCCTGCCCTTTGGTGGGGTGGGGGCATGGCCCAGTGCCAGGGTGGGCCACCACATCCCACCCTGACCCATTTAAAAAAAAAAAAAATCCTGCTGTCTAGTGGGCTTTTTGCCCCCCAGAGGGCAGATTGGGAGTAAACACCCACAATCTGTTTCAGGGGGGGGCAGAAAGATTTGGGTTGAAGTAATGGCCTGATGCTTGGGTGGGCCCACCTCACCACATTTCTTTTCAATATCAAGCAGGATCAATACCCTTGGGGCCTATTGGGCTTTCTGGCCCCTTTTGGGAATGGGGATGGGACAAAAAACTGATTTGTCCTTTGGTGGAGCACTGGATATGCCCGGGGGGCCCACTTACCTCTGAAGAAATCCCTGGTGATGGGGTGGGTGGAACCCTGCTTGGGTATTGTGACTTGGGTATTGTGATTTCCAAACAGCGATCCACTTGGAAGACGTGCTACTGGAAAGGGGACATTGTCCTGTTTTCAGCTGCACCTCTCCCATTCTGATCGGTGCTCAAGGGGGCAGAGCTATGCCCCTTGAGCACCAATAATATTGAAAGCAGTCAACGCCTAACAGCCCCAACTTCTTTCACTTTGTCACTGTGACATCAGTGCTGCATGTCACAGTGACAGAAATGGAGAAATTCAGGACATGGGGGAATCTCTTCTTCTTTTAAGCACCCGAAGGATTTTCGTTGTTAGTGTGGTGATGAACTTTCACGTCCACTGCATCACGAAGGTTACCTAGTGGACATGAACAATACATCCACAGCATTAAAGTGATTGAAATTGTTAATAAACAATGCTGTATTTTGTATTGTTCTGCATTGCTGGAGTGGAAGCGCACATCCTTAATAAATAAGAGCCTGCATATTCAACCGTTTTACAGAATAATACAAACGTTTACTGTGTATTTGGATTATAATATCAAAACACTGTCCAAGAAACCCCTGGTCACATGATGCATTATTGTCAGTAAAGGTAAAGTGACCGTATACCATGAGCTTCTCTAAAACAAGTCCTGACACACTCACAGGTAGGATTGTAAACCCCTGGCTTTGGTAGACAAGCAAATCATGGGAGAAGCAACCATTTCAAAATAGGAAGGTTAACCAGGTAGGCCAATGCACCTATGGTAATGCAGAGAATTGGAAACCATCAAGACTATCCTTTACTGAATCAAAGGTTGTATGTAGGGGTGGGCGATATATTCCGCTTAGCCGGCGGAATTGGCAGAATTTTGGCCTCTCTGCGTTATGCTTGTAATGCGGAGTTCGGGCCAAATTCCAGCAACTGCTGCGTGGCGGAGTTGTTTGTTTACATGCGGCTCAAAAATGGTAAGATGACAAGCGAGATTTGGCGTCCCCTAGCATGATTTTCTGTCGCTAGGAGGGCACCCGGCGGGGTTTCTCCAACGCGAGCGGCCACAGCCAGTCACAACCATTCGTGGTCAGAAAGCTGCCCCTCGAATAGAAAATCAAATCAAGCAGCAGGAAAAGCAACTCGAGAAGCTGCGCCTTCTGGCTCACCACATGGTGCCATTCACACTGATTTTTCAGTGAAGAATGAGCTCCCAGCGCTAAATCACAGTGCAAGCAGCACGATCTACTTATTTCTGCCCGTTCGTGGAATTTCGTGGAATCTGGCAGAGTTCTTTTTGTAACTCCGTGGAATTCCACAGAGTGAAGCTCCACAAGTTCCGCCTATGCCTCGTTGTACGTCAGAATATAGACTACAGAAATATTGTGCTACATGATATCGAAGCAAAAATATTGACAACCAAAATATTGTGGATATAAATATTTAGGGCCGTATTATGAAGTTGGTCGGAAAGCATTCCGACCGACTCCTTGTCAGTATGGTTTACGACCGACTCGGGCTCGGGGAGTCCGACCGACTGATTACGATGCTTCCGAACACCGTTCGGTCGGATTCCCATTGACTTCAATGGGAGCCTGTGTTCCTACTGACAACACAGGCTCCCATTGAAGATAGGGGTGGTTGAGGATAAACGTACACCCTGGTACCTGCCACACTGTGCATGGTTGAAAAGAGGGGTCCCATGGGTACCCCCACAGGCCCGTACTGGAGGCCTCCAAGTGAAGGGGGGCCTGCTACAGGCCCCCAAAGTCAGTTTCTAACAGCCGTTCCATGTCGGACAAACCGATTCGGAAATGCTGTCAGAATCTGACATCGTAATGCGTCGGTTGGAAACGCAGTCCATAGACCTGTACAATTCGGCTCCGACCGACTCGGAGTCTCCAAATGCCGGTCGGAACCGAGTCAGACAGACCGAACTGTTACCTTCCATCGTAATCGGTCGGTCGGAAATGTTTCCGAGTCGGTTGGAAACAAGGGGTTCCCACACGGGTTAGGTAAATCCGAATGCCAGTCGGAGGCTATCCGACCCACATTGTGATGAGGCCCTTAATAGTAAGTATACATTTACTATTGTTAAATCCACATCTATGTACCATAACTCTATATATATATAAAAACCATGAGGATTCTCTGTTTTTCGACGCAGTCGCTTTCGGCAAACAGAGAACACGAACCACTAGAAATGTGGGCAATTAATCTTTTATTTTCCTCAAAGACGCGTTTCGGGCACCACTTGCCCTTGATCACATATTCGAGAGAGCCGTACGCCATCTTTTTTAAATGCAGTGAACTCTAACCACGTGATAAAACAAACATAAAAGACACACTTGCACATTATTCTGCTGGTTATAGAGTCTGTTTTCTTTAACCTTTATTGTGGTGACTTGCCAATAATCAAAAGCAGTTTTGTGAATGGTAATAAAATACACATAGTTAAAATGAAATCAACAGAATGAGTTAATATATGCCCAGAATCATATAATATATATGCAGGATGATAAATTCATAATTAATTAAAAATACCACCAAGTAAAACAACATCACAATGAAATGTGTTTGTATAAACACAATCCGAACCCCAGAGATACCAAATCGGGAATTCCATGGCGCATTAATCCATATAAAGGATGTCATAATATTGTTTATGACTCAAAATATTTGTGCAACCCATCGCAACTTGTACTGTAAACTTTCACTCTGTGTAAACAATGAACCAAATATATTTTAACTTTTGACATATATTCCTGCATTAATGCTGATACATTAGGATAAATCCATACTAAGTCACCTCTTCTCCATATTTTTTTTTTTTATATATATATATATATTGTGGAGTTAAGTAAACATAAACATAGGCTTGCCTATATATATTTACATTGTTGATATTTTGGTTGTCAATATTTTGCTATGATATTCTTGTATCATGATATTTAAAACTCAAAATTCCGTACCATACTGAATCAAAGAATCACAAAAAGTGAGTGCAGGTCACAGACCAGAGGTACAATGTGATCAAAGTGGACAACCTATCCATGCAACCATGTTGTCATCTGAGTGTCTTACTTAGAAGTCCTCATACTTTTTATACAGAAAATGTGTTGCCTTATTTTAGAAACTAACAGGAAAAGCAGTGGCACATTTATTCCACTTGGAAGAGTGAGAAGGACAACAATATGGGCAAGATCAATTTTCGGAGTACCCTATCACTATAAAATTAATTTCTGACAGTAGCCACCTTCAACTTTTTTAGGTCGGTTGGGTACCTCAGGAGCAAGTACTGGATAACCCGTTTTCTTAAGATCAATTTCACCAGGCCTATTCCATACCTTCAGCTGGCATTTCCACCCTACTCCCAGAACTTTATTCATGTCAGGTGTGAAGGTCCGCATGTACTGGTACACCCATCTTGGCTCCTCCTCTAGGCGCACAAAAATATTGAAGATGGCAGCATTCAAATTTGAAGCAAAGGAAGAATAGATAGACAAAGCGTGCCCTTTCTAAATGTGCCCTAAGGCTTCACAAAGGGTCCTATTAGAAGTTGCCCAGAGTTGTGCTCCATTGGGAGATGGTGCTCCGGGCAGGTGCAATTGTTGAGGTGTCTCTCAGGCTGTATTTAGGCTGTAATTATCGGGTCCTCAAACTCCAGTTCCGATAATTATGGGCCCGGAGACACCGGCTCTAGGCCCATCAGCAAAGCTATGGTGGCTGTAGGCAGCTGGTGTGGCCAGCCCATGCCTGCCTGCATATTTCAGATGTGGGGAGCTCTCCCCGGCTGTAGGAAAAGAATATCTTCTCTGCTGTCGCCAGCTTTTGCCCACCCACCGACTAGAGAAAAAGACACCGAAACATATACCACCTGCTCCAAAGCAGATGGTAAATGTTCACAGATTAATGCTCGTTGTTTTGCTTGGAAGGGTGAAAACACAGTGGCAGCTCCTCCGCTAAGGCGGAGGAGCATCGCCCTACTGCTTTTAGCAGTGCAAAGAAGGAAAACTAATATGATAACAACACAATGTTGTTGCCATTTTATTTTTCGCGCTGAAGCAGGTTTTGGGGCGGGCTTGGCTGTCTACGAAGCCAGCAGAGGGTGGAGGAAATAAGTGCTCTAAGTGCGCAAGATGGTTTGGCCCGCACTTAGCATGTTCTCCACCAGGCTGCAATGCACACCCTGGTGGGAAACATGCACAGGCTCCCACTGCCTGTCTGAGCGCCAAACCACGGTGCTCAGACCAATCACAACGCCGCACTGCAGAGTTGTGATTGGCTTTGGGGAGCCTCTTTGTGCTTCCTTTTCCTGCCAGATGAAAAAGACGACGACGATGACGATGGAAGAAAGTCAGCAGCTTTTGTAAGGTAAGTGCTGTTTATTTTTTAACCCCCTGCCCCACAGCCCGCCACCCTCATTTAGTACCAACCACGACTGTGAAAGCATGCAGAATTGGATCAAGTATTCAAGATTCTGCATGTTATTCCTCAATCTGGGGAAACAATATGTAGTTCCTGTTCTCTCACAGGGACATACCACCCGGTATTGTAAATTCCGGCCAAGGTATCTTCCTGTAGAGATAATGGGGAACACTTAATAGGGCCCATAATGTATGAAACAGTTTAAGAGGCACATTCTCCATGGGTTTAGCATTACCAACAGAAAACAAAGCGTTTTCTACTTCATACCGTCTCTAAATTGAGTCCTTGGTCTTTTTCGAGCTGAACCTTTAGATAACATTTATTTGAGGGCCTGAAGTTCTGCCCCGCTCCCGTTTTTCTGCCTTTTTTCAACTCTCTCTTGAACAATAAACAAGCCCAGCGCACTTTTCCATACCCCATACCTTGCACAAAACAAGATAAAGCATCCTTTAAATTGTCAAATTTGCACAAGAGTCAGGCCCTCTGTGCTAAACAGTCTAGGGTATAATTTGGCTGACTCGATCCTCAAAAATGGATATGCAGAATTTCAAAATTGTTGTGGGCTTCTGCAAGACTTTTCTGTATTAAAATAATATTATATTGCATTAGTATGCCATATGGCAGTTGTGGTTAAGTTCACAACAGGTCCATTCTCCGAATTACCTTTCTCTCCTGTATTGTTGTTTCCGCAATATGCTCTGTTTTTTATTTTATATTGAGATTTTGTAGAACATTGAGTTTTTTTCAATACAAAAACATGCTGCTGTTTCTACTAGACTTGGATGGGGAGCGTTTGAGCTTCTCAGAAGGACTGACTTCAAAGTGAGAGAATTTAGGTGACAATCCTGCTGAGTAGCCATGTGAGAGGAGAGGGTGTAGGATAATATTTTTTTCTAGCACACAACAAAAATGAACTGTGCTGATATTTCAGAATATATCAGAATTATGAAGTACAAATTAAGCACAGTTTTTTCTTAATTCTGAAGTGTGGTGGAAACAAATATTTGAATATGATCAAAACGCTAAGAACCAAAAGAAAGGGTAGGTAGAGGTCAGAGAGAACAGAGGACTCAGCCTTCTCTGCGTACTGTAATAACCAAAATAGAGTCAGTCCATTTGATTTGGACTATCTTTTCACTCATACTAGGAAGAAAACAGAAAGTTTTCTTAAAATAACCCTCACCCACCAGGGTTTCCCTTGGTGGCATGCTTCATCATAGGGTTCTTTCCGTCCCGCTGCGGAACGGGGCATGCTGCAACCCTTTGCTCTCCAGTGCACATCACCCTGTGGTCCCCATTGTAAGTAACTTTGTGCACAATTGATGTGCACTGCCCTGTAGACTTTATGGGTGTAATCACCCTTGCTTCCCAATGCACAACACCCAGTGCTCCATGCCATAAATCACTAAGTGTGCTATCTCATTGTGTTCCTAACAGCTTCAGTGACTATAATCAAAATTGTTTCTGAAGAAAATAATCCAGGTATACGTTGCCATTTCCTGGCTTGATATAGTTTTTTTATTAGTGTTTTTAAATTAAATTTTCTCCTCATAGTTCCTACAAGTGACTTATCTTAAATTGAAATTGAAAGAGAAGAAGAAGCCACATGCAGCCCTTTTTGATATTCCAATTGCATTCAATCACCAATTATTCCCATTTCTGCCACAAATTGAAGTTAGAAGCTCAAGCTGGAACAAGATAGCACAAAAACCAAGTGCGTTATATTCCCAGTGTAATTGCACGCCTAGATAGATAGATAGATAGATAGATAGATAGATAGATAGATAGATAGATAATTTCATAGTAAAGAGCGATTCCTGTTCCCTCACCAGGCTTTGGGTAAACAGATGGTTGATGGCAGCTGAACCACCAGTGCATGTTCATAAGTAATTTTACTGACATTTCTGGGACATAGCTCCTGACTCCCTCCTGAAAAACAATTTTTGCTTGCCTAGCTGTAGCTAGGTGCACCAAATCCCATGGCTTCCCATGGCACAGAAAAATTGGGACTGTGGCCAACCGTCTAATTTAGAGGAGAGTGGTACGGCAAGCATCGATGACTGTCCTAAAGGCCTCCTCCTAGTTCTTCTGCTTGATTTGGACATTGCAAGAATGCGACTTCAAAGCCACCAGTTCGGTCAGTGGGAAAACCCTTGAGGTGGACCTGCTTCCAGTGTCAGTCGCATAGGAGGAGGCGTCCGCTCTGGGGCATCTTCTCCAAAGCCCTGTCCTGCAACATCTGTTTCGTCTGGGACCACCATGTCAACCATGGTAGATGCTTACAGAAAAAGAGAAAAACCTCCCAGCCAGGACTTTAAGTGGGTATGGTCCGGCAGTTTTATAAAGGGGGCATCGAAATGGGTCCCCTTCGATGTACTGGCCTTTGTATGCCCTGTTCTGGCACTACAAGCTGTTGGGGTACTAACAAGCAAGGCTCACACAGCACTACTGATAGACATGGATGTTATCTTGCATCTATCTTTACCAATTCCTACCTAAGAAATGGATTTAGGGCACTTATTAAATGGATGAGACAAAACAATGAGATGTTTACCTACTGAGAGAAATTTCATCTGTAAAGTCATGATTCAGACACTGCATCGTAAAAGCGTGCAGAATGTTAGAAAATGATTATATGATGACGAAAAGCTATGTTGAAAAATGATCATTTCATACAAATGCATTTATGTGTATATGAGAAAAGATGAAAAACAAACAGTAACCTAGAGAGTTTATAATGACAATATTTAATGTGCATTATAATGAATGTATCTCATTTAACTGAAACTGAACATGCATATTGACATTAATGAAGTGTAGAGAATGCATTTAACAGAGAACCGACATAGATTCTTAGAGGTTTTTCTGTAACATATATTATGAATATATGCTTTGAAAAGTAACCTGCTGAAATAAACTCACATGGCAACGTACAAAAATAATACTGATATACCACTTGAAAGAAGAAAAAAGTTTTAGTAGTGCTTAATACTGACTTGTATTACATGAGAACAATGCATTTGATTAACAAGAAAAGCTATAGCATTTCAAAATGTGTTATATTTAATAATATTAATATTGTCGTGATTCAGCTGTTTTCCATTTAGGCCTCAAAGGCTTCTTTCCTTAGCTAACGTTAAATCATGTGACAGCTGTCACCCAAGCCCTATGAGAACTTTCTGGAAAGTTTCCACTTGCGTTCTAGTCATCAATGGACTCACTTCTTACTTGTAGCACACTTGATAGAAGTTGCAACAAATCTTGTTACATCCCAGAGAAATGCGCCTGGGAACAGACAGACGACAGATGAGTAAAAGTACTTCCTACTTCCGAGGATGTTACAAGGCACTAACCATATGGAATATAATGATCTTAAGAAATAAAGTGAGAAAAGGATTACTTAATTCTTCCGGATTTGTATATTTTACCGATCATCACATAACAGCCCATCGCGAGCGACCAATGAAACCCCATAGACTGATAAAATTGATACGTTAAGGGGTATAAACCTGGAAAATATTGGAGTATAATTGCCCAAAGTAAGGAGGGGTCGCAGGCTGGCTATTTCTGATTTCCTTGCATTTCCCTGACTAGCATGCTGTTGGTTTGTCCATCGATCCGCGCATGTTTGCTTTGTCTTAAGTTTTCTTTTTCCTTGCCCCTTTCCACTTGTTCTGGGTGGAATAAACTCTGACGAACTGAACCCTAAGCGAACTGTGACTTCATCCTGTGCCATTGCTGGCTGGCAAATGTGTGCAGGAAAATAACCTTTCGGCTGAAAGGTTACCTGACTTCTGCTGTGGCAATCGGTGCTGCAGAGCGGACACGAACTGATTTACCTGAGGACAGAACCTGAACGAAGTACATTGGTTTGGTTTGTATGAGCATCAACCGAACCTGTAATTTAATGCTAAGTAGGTTAAGTCGCCCTCAGATGAGGAAGACTGTAATGTACTGTGTGGTTTACTTGCATTAACGATCTGTTATTAAATCTGATCTCTAAATGTGTTTTTGCCTTTACCGTATTCTTGAGGCATTAGATAAATGTTTTTGCTAAATTAACTCTACTGATTCTGTCTCATTCTTTTGGTGATTTTCTTTGTCACAAGGAATCTATATTCATGGCTGGTGAAAGTGTCAAGCTAGGTTGAACATTTGGGGTGTGTTAACAATTATTTATTCCAGGTCCTCATAGGATAATTGTTCATTCCCAGAGTATTCTAGTCCCTTATAGCTCAACGCAAGATCCAACGGAGGACCTAAGAAATGGTGATGGTAGTTGCTATTAGAGGTTTCTAGAGATCTTGATAGGAGTAATGATAAGTTAGGAAATGGGCCTAGAAATCTGAATCTAATGTGTGATATAAAAAAAATCTGAAAAAAAGGCTGCAACACTACGTGAGCCACAGTAACACTACACTTCGCTTCGTCAAGAAATAAAAACCTGCAACTGAAAAGTAACCTGAAGAGGAGTGCCGGGATGGTGTTTTAAAGATATCCCGGGCAGCCATGCCTCCTTTCTCTGCTCGATTCGATCATCATGACTAGACTCAATTTGACGCCTCCTGCGGCTGCCCAGCGTGACTTCCTGTGGACCTGACCTTTCCAGCTGGATGTGGTGGTGTCCGCAACTGGGCTGGAATCATCCCTGGACAGACACCGCATCGGAATAAGATGAGTCATTGTAAGGTGCTCTATATGTGATCAAAGGGCAAGCAGAGGCCGTAAGAAATATTTTTGTGATGGGTTTTAGTTTGGTATTAGCTGAAGAACTCTAAATGGAACTTTTGTGCTTGTATTTTCTGTAAATCACTCGATGCGCATGTCAGTTGGACAGTTCTTGTATATGAAGCTGCTAAATTCAACGCCTGAGCCTGGTATACAGTAACAAGAATGTTTGTTTTTCCTTTTTTCAGTATTTACTGTTATGTTTAGAATCAGACTTCGTTTATCTAATAAACTATATGGTGAGTTTGACGAAAGGAGATGCACTAAGACAAGGTAAAAAACAAAGATATTCATCAAAATGGTCCTGTACATCTTTAATAAAAGCATCTATGATGTACAGCGCTTGGAAGCTGCAGGCCTCTAACCACTATAAAACTTAAAAGTTATTCAAGTATTCTATGTGTATTTGAACCATCTGAAAGGGTCAATGAGTTGCACGAATGATTGCCAACGCTCCCTGTTTGGGCAGAGGTTTCTGTCCATTTTTTCAAAAGTTGACATTTCTCTCTTTTTTTTTTTTTTACTTTCTCTATTCTAAAATATCTATTGTTCGGATGCAGGTCATTGGGCAAACGCAACACCCTCTTTCTGCTGTTAGGTGTCCCTGGGTGCCCCATGTACTGGCCTGTCTAGAGATGCCATTTGTTCCCCCCTGTCTTTTGTGCCTACTCATGCTTCTCCTTCGCATTCAAATTTGCCTTCTTCTATTCGTTCCCCCACCCACCGCCGAAGAAATATTGGTAAACAAAAGGCGCCATTTTCACAGCAATTGGGATTCAATGTGATTATTGGGCAGGAGGTCTTGGGTCAGAGAGGTGCTGAGGAGGGGCTAAGGAAGGCGTGGAGGAGGTTAGGGGGAAGGAAAGGGAAAACCAGTTGCCCTCTGCAAAAAAAGATCACAATGCGAGGCATTCTAAGTTGTTTGCGAACATTTTATCTACAGTAGCAGTAATCTATTTGCAAGCATTGGTATTCTGAACCATAATGAAACATATGGAACTTTTTATCCTGAAGACAATGCGCACTACCTAACGGCTTGCCAATTTCCTTTCTCCTAAGATTATCCAAGTCTGGTTTTACAACTCGGATAATAAGCTCGATTTTATAACAATGTCTTAATGTCAGTCTTATTACTACTCAGCATGCAATTCCAGTTCGTCCAAAGCAGGTCCGAACAGTTGAACCAGGAATCACACTTAGACCCTTATCTACCCCCAGTTTCCGCCCATATCAGTGCTTTGATGATGCCTTTAGTTGCTCTGTGAGCCTGTTACTTGCAGAAAGCTACTGACCCCCTCCCCCCCAAAAAAAACACAAAAAAAAAACAGTTTGCTCTTGAAGATGCAACTGTAAGCAAATGTGGGCCCTGGGAATGGAATGAGAAATGCTACAGAAAACTTAGGACATTGCAACAAATAAGTTTACCAGCAAAGGCAGCACGGACTTAGAAAAGGCTGCCATCAATTTGGGTCTGATCAGAGAGAACGGACACCCCAGCATGGCTGCCAGTTTACCATAAAGACGTCTTAACGCATCATTTAGATTCGTAGAATTGTATATGCTTTCTAAAGTGTTTGTTGTTTTTATTGGTTATGGTAAATAAATACACCTTTTTGCTATTTTGTTATCCTTCGCTCAGTGCGACTTTATGAATTTCTTAACCACACGATTCTTGTTCTCATGATTTAGGATACACCCCAAATTGTGTTGCACAAGCCCCTTTACCAAGTTTGCCACACCCCTTTTATAGACCCCCCACATTTTTGATCTCACTTAAAGCCCCGCTCCCAGTAGATGGGGAACATTAGTTATATTATATCAAAAGATGGCACAGTGCTCTGAGGGTGACTTGTTAGGTTTTTTTCCTCTGGAAGGGGCTTCTATCGAGGAGGCAGGTACCGCTTCATAGTAAAAATGTCCTTTGACACAGCAGAGAAGATTAAATTAAGCAGGCTAACTGTGAACGGGGTGGTGGAGACACTGCTTCTGTGGCACCAGCCATATGGTAGATGGCTGCCCAATCATAACTGAGGGCTGAAGTCTTGTCCCACCAGCAGTGACAACCCAGCTGAAATATTGCCTTTTGTGACCAGCAGTGACTGGTACCCACAAGCTTTGCCCATCACTAACCACCAGTTTCATAGTGGCTATTTAAAGTAGAAATTGGAAGTTTGCATTTAGACCATTTTCCCCTGCAACCAGAAAGCTTCATTTTTTTGAGTTTGGAAAGACAATATACTTTTTGGTGGTGGTCTTTAGATTTTGGACAAAATCTTAGCAGCCTGGGGTCAAACACTCAAAGCTAATCCTTTGGACTCAGTAGTCTGAGAAAATAGGACACAGGACAGATGTATTACAGCAAAATTGACACAGTCATAACATTTTGTCTGACACCTACAGACTCTGAAGCACGTGTTCATTGTAGAGAAGTGAGACTCGAAGGTTTCTGTAAATTCCAGAGAATTCGACATCCATTTCCCAGATAATAGTGCCCCGAGATTCAATGTTGTTGTTGTTGTCATTGTAACTTACGGCCTAAGATCCATAAAATGGTTCGAAAATAAATCTCAGTCCCAGAGGCTGCCAAGTCATTTTGCTTTTGGTCTTGGCAATATTTTGAACTTTAATGATTTTCCTATGTAAATAAAAACATATTCGCTTTAAAGTTCAGAATTCTGACTGGAAATATAGGGGCCCATTTATGAGCTGGTTTGCGTTGCTCTTGCACCACACAATGTGAAAGAGCGACACAAACCTTAAGTCAGACTTATGAAGCCACGCAAGGCCACTTTGGTTGGTCCAGAGTGGCTCTATAAATCTGAAGTAGGGCAACGCAGCGCAAATCGCTGCGTTGTCTTACTCTGCCCTGGGAAGGCATTCCATGGGCATTGTGTGGGTGTTACACACAACTCCTATGGTTTTTGGCACATTCCCAAATTTACCGGAACTGGTACACCTGGGAATGTACCAAAAAGATACGCCTTTCTAGGAGAGGCGTAACAAGGAAAAATATCTTTATTCCTCCTTGTTACTTTCGCTTTCTATTTTTGCTGCATTCTGCAGCACACATAGATGCCTCTCAGGATCGTTTTTGTGCAGGAAGGTGTCACTTCCTAAACAAAAACACTCCTGCAAGCAACACAGGCACCCGTGCACCATGGTGCAAGGGTGCCTGCGTTGTCCCTAGGCGGCAAAATGGCATAAGCGCATCGGAAAAGGGTGGAATGAGCCGTATTTCCATAAATACGGTGCATTCCTGTCCTTTCTCTGTCACATAGTGCAACACCGCTAGGTGACTTGCTTCACTTCACTACATGACTTTTTCATAAATAGGCCCCCTAATTTATTGTAAGCAGGACTGGCCTATTGGGCAATCAGGCAGTGCTTGATGGGCTGGTCTGAAAGGCCTGTTTTCTGGCTCTTTGTAAGCCTTTTTTGTGGTCTAGTTGGCTATTTTTCTGTTGATTTTCCTGACATTGCCACAGACATTGCCAGCATCTAGCTCAAATCCATGTATTCTTCCATACCTCGCGAAACACTTATACAGCATGCCTTTAGAAGTTCAAAACCGCCCCAATTTGCAAACATGGGCCCCTTTTTTAGTTTTCTTATTCGCTAATGGGGGTCACTTTTATTTTGGTGCCCGGCCCTATTTTCTGTCCCAATCTGACTGTGGTTTATTGGGTGTGATTGAAGTGTGAAACAGCATCTGTGTTTCAAACTTACTACCTGCTCCTGAGGTAGTGGTGTTATGATGGTTTTACTGATTTACTCTTGGAGTGTCAAATGTACAGGCACAGTGAACTGGTTCCACACTTGGACTGAAAAAACACCTGTCACGAGACACCAATGGTAAATCTTAGCAACAAGCACAAGCATGAATACTGACCAGAAATTACAGACTGCTTCATGGCGGAGACTGACAGATGCATACACAAATGCACTGACTGATAAAAGCAATAAATAGTTTGAGGGTGCATTTAAAAACAAATCTTGAAATGAATTAAACGATTTAAATTGAAGTTCGACTATTATGAAGCAACACAAACTTTACTCTCTGTGCTACGCTCTTCATTATTGACCTACTTAGCTATGGATATGCTCCAAACACTGGTCCTCTCTCACACACAAATTAGACTGACATCTCTCTCACGTCTACCCTCCTCTCTAAATCCCCTTGATTTATTTCAGGGTTGGTCTCTTGAGACTTCAGACGTTAGTTACCAGAACCTTCAGGAATTGATTGTTATATGAACAAGTGCAGAATATTGTCCATGTAATAATTCATCAATTACACATAAGCTTCCGTGTTTGTAAGGAAATATCTTGAGAGCTGAGCTTTTTTGCAGAAAGTAAAGCGAAATTCATTAAACAAAAAATCATTTGTAAATTGGGCAAATGGGTTCCAATCCCCCAAAAAGATCACTGATTAAAAAAATAAAAATGCAAAAATACGTATTAAATAAAAGAAAGCTTTTAGAATACGTCGTACTTGCTGCTTTAGTCTCACTGTCATGCCCCTTCTTTGCATCCAATATCTCATTGTCATGCCCTGCAAGCCCTAGACACAGGGATTAGCTTTTGGCCATGCTTAGCACCCAGTACCCTTTAACATTATGTTGGAACTGGCCCTTTTTGCAGGGTTATCCCCAAACTTTTTGCCTCCCTCCTGTATTTTTTCTGACCTGTTTTTGTTGGATTTATGACTCTGGGCACTTTACCACTGCTGATCAGTGCTAAAGTGCAGGTGCTCTATCCTGTACAATTGGTAAGATTGGTCTACACCTGTTTGGCATATTTAATTTATTTGTAGGTCCCTTGTACAGTGGTATCCCATATACCAAGGGCCTGTAAATTAAATGCTACTGTTGGGTCTGCAGTGCTGCTTGTGCCACCCACAGAAGTAGCCTTTCAAACCTGTGCCAGGCCTCTTCCGCTGCAGGGCCTGCAAGTGCAGTTTACTGCCACAGTGACGTGGCATTTAAAGCGTTTGCCAAGTCTGAAACTTCCCTTTTACTACATATAGGTCACTCCTAAGGTAGGCCCTAGGTAGCCCTATGGGCAAGGTGCTGTGTAGGTAAAAGGTAGGACATGTGCTTTTGTTGTGTGGCATGTCCTGGTAGTGACAAACAGCCTATTTGATTTCTCACTGCTGTGACGCTGCCCCTTTCACAGGTTTGCATTGGGAATTCCCTGATATGTGTTTCAGTGGTAATTTCAGATATGAATGGGGTAGCGTGGCCATATTTGGTATATTTGGAATAGTCGTAATGAATCCTGCTTAGTGGTGAAAACAGATTTGTTATTACTATTTTAGAAATGCCACTTTTAGAAGTGGGTATTTCTGTGTGCTTATGACTGTTTGTGCGGTGCCTGGTTGTGTATTCACTGTCTGGTTTTGGAGTGACAGGGGCAGGGGATGTGCATTCACTGTAGACAGCGACTAGAGGGGTTGAGGTGTGTCCTGCCTTTCCTGGGGGACTCATGGTTGGACTGAAGAGGCCTGGTCTGCATTTAGAGTGGTGGGAGGAGTTTTGCTAGCACCTGAATAGGACTGTGCCTGTCTTTCACAATGCTGTCTCCGCCCCCCTGTAGTGTGTCTGGAGCCAGGGCTGGGGATTAAATGGGGGTGTTGTGCACTTCTAAAGTTTGTTTGAAGTGCCCCCAGAACAGCAACTTTGTGGGTATAAGTACAGGGGCTGTGACCCCATGATTTTAGACACTGAGTGGGACTTGTAATCAGACGCTGCTGGCTCTACAGACTGCTCCTTGCCAGAAGGAACTGTTATGCTGCCGGGAGGTACGGTCATTGGACGTCCTTGCTTGTTGTGCTGACCTGTGGGGTTACAAGAAGGACTGCCACTTTGTCTCAAGGAGCCTGATGTGCTGGCCTGCTGCTGGTTCCCTGCTTTGTGCCCCCCAATTGTTCTCCAGGGACGGGGTAGAGCGGCTCCTCCCTATTTTGCTATGAGTGTGTGGGTAGAGCTTTGGTAGGAAAGTGCACTTGGAGCACTTGCCCTCACAGAGAGGAACTGCCTGGATCAGCGTGTTTTGAGCACTTTATTGTCCTGGTCGTTGTGCATGAACAAAGGGTGATGGGCGCTGTTTACAGGTCCGTAGCCCTTTAACTCCCCAGAAGGGGGTATTGCCCCAGTGTCCACAAACAGCACAACGTAGCATTGTCCCAACTTTCCCCAAATCTGAGGAGCATCGTGTCCTTTCGTACATGCGGCAGCCCCATCAGCCAGCCTGGAGGGCTGGTTTCCATGCTGTGCCGCAGGACGGGAACCCCGCTAGAGCGGCCCCGCCTCTGCTCCCGATGGCCCCGCCCTGCCCTTCAAGTGCCAGGTGTGGTGAAGTCCCAAATGAGGGCTGCACTACTGCCTGCAAGCACCGGGAACAATCAGCACGGCCCGAGAGGCCACTCAGGTACTGGGGGCCTCCAGTACTGTTAGCCGCTACATCGCAAGTCAAAGGGTGGCGGTCCCTGATCTCCCTGCATACGGGGGACCCAGTGAGGTCTGCCTGGCAACTGCACCATGGGGAGAGTTTGTAGAGGCTGTGTTGGCCAGCAGATGCACCGCACGGATGGGGGAAGCTGGTTTTGGATTGATCTCCAGGTGGGGGTTACCCACCGACGGGAGATGGGTGTGTGTGTGTGCTCCCCCCTCTTTGGGTGTTTAACTCCCTTACCCTTACTAGAGTGGTGGGTTCTGCCTGGCTTAGGTGCATACCATAGCCAACCAGAAACCCCATTTCTAGCACATAGTATATGCAGAGTATGCACAGGTCATACCATTGTGGGTTAAGTGCAATGATTGGATTGTTGGGCTCAGATGACCTTTGGTTATGTCATGAACTTAATAACCTGGGCCCGCAGAATCTGGCTCACTTGGTACTTTCTATTTTTAAAAGACACTAAGGTTCAAATCAACATTATCATAAACTTAAAAAAGGAAAGTTTAAATCATAGTTTAATTTAAAATTGAAGGTGCAGGTGACATGTTAACCATAACATGCCCTCAATAGCGATATTTCTTTTGTTTTCTTCATGTCATGTGAAAAAGTGTGACAGTGTAAATAGGCTTTTTAGGTCGAACCTATCAGAAAACTCATGCTGCCAGGTTGTAGAAAACATATTGTGGGCTTACCAAGAACATACAGGGGTTTGCTGCTCTCCCACTGCCTCTCATTGGCTGGCTTTACTGTCACTCATTTGCCTGCTTCTTATTTGTACCCCAGGTAGGCGATCTTGTGCCTGACCATGGAGCACAGCCTCTTTACAATCTCTTTGATTAGCTAGCTTTCATGCTTCCGCTGCTTACTTTTAGGGAATTACTTTATTCTTTTGTTTAAGCATTCCATGAGCGTGCATGTGTTTTACATCTATCTCCCCCTTTTCTTTTCTACCGCCACATTACTCTCTCTCACCCATGTGCTTCCCTCCTCCCACCTGCACTCGCATTGTGCTCTCGCCTTTGAGTGCTTCTCACCCACCACGGTCAATGTTGTTATCGTCCACTCGTGCTGCTTCTTCCTCACACCTGCCGTATTGCTTCTCCCCCCATCTTCCATGTTGCCCCTCCCCCAATCCCTTCCGCAACCCCTCTACCAATCCACTCCCTCAACACGGTCATTGTTTTAAATTTTTAAAAAATTTCTAAGCATTTTAGAACAGCACTTTTGTGCTCCTTTTTTTATTTACTGATCCCTCTTGGATCAGTAAATAAAAACCAAAAAAAAACGTCATTTTGTGGGCACATGCATGCAAGTTGAATGCATGCACATGCCTACAAAATGACAAGGCGGCTGTCTCATTGCACTATTTCTTTTGAACTTTTAGTAGCCAAGCTACATAGCAGCCACGTGCTATACAGCGAGGCTAAAAAAGATTGGCAAAGCCAATAGGTCTAATAAGCAAGATCTATTGGCTTGGCCAATACTGGTTTATTTTGGGTATCATGTTACGTTACAGTCTTAGCATATTGCTTGTATTTATATTCATAGATTCATATTTCTGTAAATATTTGAGAGATGTTTTGTCTTTTGCTAGTAACATTATGGGGCAGTTTTGAAAAACTTCCTGCTTTAAATTTTGTTGTTTATAATTTATCTTGTGATAGTCATCCGTGGTTTATTTGCGATTATTTATTGCATCATTTCAATTTGGATTTTTTGAGAAAACCTATGCATGTCTGTTTGATTTTGTTCTGTTTATGTGATATGTGTGTGGGGTTAAGAAAGTAGTTGTTAGTTAAGATGTAAAGTGTTTTTCAGCAATTTTTGACCCCTTCGTTAATAACCTTCAGAAGTCAAGTGAGATCGGTGTGACAATTGATGTCACGCATACCCTTATTTACATGGAACAAAATAATGTCACATAAGACGTACCTGAAAACTGTGTGGGGCTTATTTACAAGTCCCTTGTGCCGATGTTGTGTCACTTTTTATGATGCTCAGGCGGTGCAGAGTGCAGACCCATATCTACGAGACCACCCAAGGCTATTTTGAATGGCTTTTCATGGCCTCGTAGATATGGTGTAAGGCAACGCCGTGCATGTCACTACATTGTCTTACATTGCATCAGGGGGGCATTCCATGGGCGTTGTGGTGGGTATTCCCACACAACACCCGTGGGTTTTGACACTTGGAACTGATGCAGTGCTTTGGCTGTGCAACGCGTCTTTGATGCGGACCCCTGCAACACTCCACAAACCAGGATTGAAGGTAATCTGTTCAGCTGGCCTAACTGGGTCCCTATAGCCGGCCCACGCTCCCTCGTGGTCAGGCTGAATTTGTGACTTTGTCTCGGTCTGGCGCGACCAGATAGTGATAGTTGGCGCTTTATGCCTTTTGGTGCTGTTTTCCCTAAAAACATTACAATTCAATATCTCCGGTTCTACTCATTGGATTTTTGTCATTTTGGTCTTGTTTTGTTTATTAAATTAAGCTTTATTTTTCTAGCCTGGTGTGTGATCTTTCTGTGTGGTGTTTTCACCGCTTTACTGTTTGAATTGTTGCATAAATACTTTATACATTGTCTCTAAGTTAAGCCTGACTGCTCTGTGCCAAGCTACCAGGGGGTTCAGCACTGGTTAATTTGGGGTTTGCTTGTGCCTTATCCTGAATATTAACTGGTACATATGTCAAAACATAGCGATAATAACAGCAATTGAAGCAAATAAGTCTTCAACATAGAATATGTTAAAAGCAGCAATAGGGTCTCCTATGTAGCCACTAATCCGGAATAGCATCTGGTAGCTAGACATTACAATGGTCAAGTATGCTGAGGAGTACATCACTTCTTTAATGGTAACATCTTCTCTGGTCAACTCATCTAGGTCATCTGGAAGGGGACCATCAATATACAGACATGGAAGGATCCATTGGTCCTATTGGCTCGCAAGAGTGTGGTGGGAGGGGAGTAGGATGGTAAGAGTCGTATCCCCTGGATTGGGGAAGACAGGTGGGATAGAAGGAGGGGAAGGTGACGAGGGTAGAAGCGGGAGTGCGTTATTGAAAAGTTTATGCACAAGGCAGTAAGTATTGCTCCCTCAGGGTCTCTGTTTTCTCTCACTGTTGTGATAAATGGGGCCAGATAAGTTCAAAGGATTCCATGGAGTCCTGCAACCTGTATATAATTAGTTCATACGATGCTGTCTTACACATCTCAGTAAGGCATGCGCCATGGGTGGGGAGTCTTGAGGATCTCCAGTTCAGAAGAATTCAAAGCTTGGCGGCCTTCATGGCCGCTGCATACAACCGACATTTGTGGTTGGTAAGTGCAGGAGAGTTTGTGAGGTCATGTAGTAAAACCATCCATTTTATTAGAGGTATGGTTGTATCGACTAAGCTGCATAAGGTGGTGCCAATCTGGGACCTGTAGGGACCAATATCAGGGCTATCAAAGAGGATATGAGGCATAGCACAACCTGTCTGATCACATCTTCAACTGTTTGAGTGGTGCACTCTCGACTGCAGTAATTTTCGGAATGTCCTGTACTAGTCCTGTTGTGTTTAACGAAGACCGAACTTCCTTCTAGACTCTTTCACCCCTATGTCAAATTCTCTATTATCTCTTTCCATTCATCTTCATCAAAGTCAATCAACAGGAGCTGTTGCCATTTAATACGGAGGTATAGGAGGAGTGGTTTTGAGCATAACTGGTATACTTGTAGGCTGTAAAACCTCAACATCACTCTCTTGTGTAGGCCCCAGTGCTTCAAATATTGTTGCAAAGGGACGTTAGGTATAGACCAGGGTAAGGGTTCTGGGGCATGTGTGGCAATGGATATATATCTATATATATATATATATATATATATATATATATATATATATATATATATATATATATATATATATATATATATATAAAAACAAAAGCAAAGCATGCTTTTTTGAAATCCATGCATTTATTCCTTACGCATTTTGGACTCTCACGAGTCCTTGATCACAGGCTGCATATAACGACATCACAAACAAATGAAACCTCAGCTCACTTTGATTTTTATTGCCCTCAGGTGGGTTCACTGCCAGCTGCATTGTGGTGCTGGTAGTTTCTATATTTGCTTTTCCTCCAGTGGGAGTTTGTTAACAATATACATATATATATATATATATATATATATATATATATATATATATATATATATATATATATATATATAACCCTTACTCTGTCTAGGCTCAAATTGCAATATGCGGATATTATTGTATAATAACTATGTATTAAGGTTTTGAGCAATTACATAAAAAGGAAATATTTGGGGGTGTGAAATTATTTTTGCGGGCACGAAAGTTTCATGAAAACCAATTGTGTAAGAGAAAAGAAATCAACAGGGTAATAAGCATTTGAGCCATTAAATAATTGTTATGAATTATAAGGTATCGATCTGCACATAATGTAACCACAGTATGGGATTTTATATATATGCAAAGTGATTTTAAAAGGTATTTATACTTTTATTTAACTATGCATTTGCGCAGATTTGTACTCTGTTGTTAATTTCCATCAATGGTTTTTGAGCACTGTCACTTTAAAAAGGGTGATCTATTGAGCCAGCGTTGTCATGTGATCAAGGCCAGACACGGCTGAAACGCGTTATGGCGGATAGAGTCTAAATAAACAATTGCACAGAACTTGGGTCCACACTCGTTATTCTCCACGAAGGAGATTGAAGTTGGCGAGAATTTTGGATATTTACCGAATTGACTTCCTCCGGTGTTGTGGACCCCCTTCCTGAAAGTTGGCTCCGAAATCGGCAAGTCAAGCTCCCGGCAGACGCGGACGCTGGCATTCTTTGTTGTTGCGCCTGTGAAACCCGGAAGCGCTAATTGGAGTACTTCGGTAACGGAAATTACGGAAGCCCCCTGCGAATATGGAAAGCTGTGTCCTGGTGAGGTTGACAGAGCGGAGCGGAACGGGACCCGCATCAGCTGTTTGCTGCAGCAGATCGGTGACCGCAACGCAACGTCACCCAAAGTGGAGAAAGGTACGCGGAATTTGTATATTACTAAAGCAGGTGGGGAGGTGTGCACCCGTGGGACCCCTGACAGTATTAGGCAAGTAAGGAGGCCCCATTGCGGTATATTAAACAGATAATCAACTCACGATGTCCGCTGACACGCTGCGAGATCGCGAAACTGCCGCAGAGGAGATGTTTTCGGACTCTCCCCCGGAACAACGGGAACTTAATAGAAGTGCAAATGGAGAAACAAGTGGAGGAACAAAAAGCATCAAGGATAATTTTCACGCTCTTGAAAAACTCATGCGTCAAGAGCAGTCTAAATGGTGGGAGTCCAAGTCACTCCAAAAGTACCTGGATGTGGGAAGAATCCCTAGGGGCCTTAGGATTATGATAGCCCCCAGCTACGAGACGCCGAACCCCCGAATGATGGCTGAGTGGGCGGAGTGCAATTTAGATTCATCTCGTAAGCTGGTACAAATCCTGGTAAAATACGCGGAGAGTGACAGAGTCGACCTGCAAATGAAAATAGATGCTCTCAATGAGGAAATCAAGGCACTGAGGAATTCCCAACAAAAACAGAAATTGCATGATGAAATGATGGTTAGGCTGCATAAAGAGGAAGATAAAATCAAGACAAGGAAGACCTATAAGTTCAAAAGAGACAAGGAGGACTATGCAAATGGGAAGATTTTTACGTTTGCACGTAAATACGACTCTCTGAGGAATGCCACGGCTAGCAAACAGACGCAATTGTCTCATCAAACAGATAAGGATCATCATCATGCAGAGATCACATCTGCATCTGATGTGTGTTCGGCGCTTGAAAGCGAATCTGAATCAGAGACAACCGGAAAAAGGCCTGGCCAAAGCAACATCAGATTAACCTTAGGGGAGGAGCTGGATTTTTTAAGAAGGAGTAGAAGGGAAACACTGCGCTCAAGGAACAGCAGGCCTGGAAAAAACGAAATACCCAGAGAAGAAGGGAAAGAAGGAAGGCCGGCAGAGAGCGCAGGCAACAAGAAGCCAGCACGCGGGCGGGGTCAATGGAAACGCAAGTAGGGACTAGACAACAGCTTCCTACAACCCTCACCGGCGCCAATACAATCATCAATCTAGCCCACATAGACCTCAATGCAGCCGAGCAACAACTGCTCTCCTTGGGGTTATCCTACTGCCCAGAGAGCAATTTCAATTACACACAAACCCGAACAGATATATATAAATTCATAAGGAAACTTAAATTGAAAAAATATCATCAGCTCCAAACCCAGTCAAAAAATAGAGATAACAATATATCAACAACAAATACCCCGAGTGCTTCCAATTTAACAGTTGCAGATTATGACCTACTTCGGGATCTTTGTGATTTGGAGAATGATAATGGGGTCTCAGAGAGCAGTGACATTGGGCAGGGAAATCAAGTCCAATGCCATGGTGCTGACTCACCAATACAAGAAACCAATGCCAAACCGGTCACCCCATTTAAAATCCAATCTAAATGTATCCCGATAATGCCTCGTGATTCGTTAAAAGTGTTCAACGAGCAGGTGGTGGTGCAGGTTAAAAAATTGAACATTGGCATTAACAAAGTAAAGAGGAAACTCACTTATCAGGAAAGAAAATATCATCAACTGATCGATAAATTGAAAAAAGAAAAACAAGTGGTGGTCAGAAACTCTGACAAGGGAGGGAATATTGTGTTGTGGCCCTTAAATGCCTACATGGAGGAAGCGTTCTCACAACTCAACAATCCAGAATGCTACAGGAAAAGTTTGTTTCAAAAATTCAAATGTACACAGGATGACTTCTTTGCAAAGCTTCTAGCATGGAAGAGTGTGGGCTTACTCAATTTGGAGGAATAAAAATATCTGAAAAAAGAGCACCCTACTATTCCCGTGATTTATTTTATTCCAAAAGTCCACAAGGACATGCAGAAGCCGCCAGGGAGACCTGTTATAGCAGCATGCGATGGCCCTCTAGAAAATATGTCAAGGTACATTGACTATTTTTTGCAGGAACACGTTAAAAATCTGCGATCCTATGTACAGGACACAAGCGACTTCCTGCGCAAGATAGAAAACATACAGTGGAAGTCTCGTTACCTTTTGTTAGCCCTTGATGTGACATCACTTTATACATGTATAAGAAACAATGATGGTAACAGGGCAGTGGAGCATTTTCTAGGCAGTAGACCACTGAAATATGCCCAACACAATAGAATGTTAATCAGTATGTTACTGTTTTGTCTGGAAAACAATTTGTTCCTCTTCAAAAACCAAATGTACCAGCAAATCCAGGGAGTGGCAATGGGGGCCAGCTTCTCCACCAGGTATGCATGTTTGTTCATGGGCTGGTGGGAGGAGCTGGTCCTCAGAAAACAATTTGAGCACATCAATCGTGAGAAGGTAGTTACCTGGTTAAGGTTTATCGATGATTTATTTATTGTATGGTATGGTACTGAGCAAAGTGCTGTTGAGTTTATCTCGCAGATTAATGACAATGATGTTAATTTGAATTTTACCTCAACCATCAGTGTAGAAAAGGTGACATTTTTAGATGTGCAGGTTCAGATTCTTGATAAAAAACTTACTACGTCTTTGTATCGCAAACCTACAGCAGGCAACACAATGCTGCATGCGACTAGTTCGCATCCTCCGCACCTTATACAGAGTATCCCGTATGGGGACATGCTAAGGATAAGACGGATCTGTAGTGACGAGGCAGACCTATCTGTTAAACAATTGGAAAGTAAGGAACGTTTCCTAGCAAGAGGCTACAAAACTGAGATCATAGATGCCGCGATAACTAAGTCTAGGAAACGAGTTAGGGATGATCTGCTGCAACATAACATAAAACATCAAGACGTAGCTAGCAAGGATCTCAACGTAACCAATGAACCTACTAGATTGATTCTATCATACTCAAGGCAAGAGAAACAACTCAGGGGTATTATTAGCCGTAATTGGACAATCGTGTTACACGACCCAGTGATAGGTCACCTCTTACCAAAAATACCAGCTATTACATATAGGAAGACTGCATCAATGGGGAATGCATTAGTTAAGAGTAGCCCAGAGGACCTGGAATCAGGGATCTGGTTAACAGCAAGAAAAGGCTTTTATAAATGTTCAAGCTGTAAAGCCTGTTTATATGGCATAAACAAAACCTCTTACCAAACCGCATTCAACGACAAAATACAGGTGATTGACAAGCATTTAAGATGCAAAACAGATCACGTAGTCTACCTATTGGAATGCAGCTGCAACCTACAGTATATAGGCAGCACCAAGCTGGCTGCACATAAGAGGATCCTGCAGCACAGACGGGCCATTGCCAATAATGACTCCAGTTACCCGGTTGCGAGGCAATTTAAAGAATTTCACAACAGCAATCTTAAACATCTGAAATATTTTATTATTGATGCAGTACCAGCCCAAAAAAGAGGAGGCAACCGGGAAGCAAAACTTAGACGTTTAGAGACAAGATATATACTGGAGTTGGACACAAAGCACCCAGGGGGCCTGAACACTAGTGAGGATTTGCACACATACCTTTAATAACATGTGATTTGTTACAGGCAGGTTTGTGGCTTTGGCACATGCATGTGCATGTATCGCCCATTATATGGATGGAACTTGGACTGGCTATTTAGGGGCATTAGTATTTAGCGAATTGCACAAGGTTTTACGATTCTCTAGTTTTAAGTGACATATTTTATAACAAATTTTAGATGGATTAATTTTATCTAAATGTATGAACTTTGAAAGATGGGAAACCTTGTCCGGTAGCTATTTTTGACAATGTACTTGAAATCATTATGAATTTATGTATTAATCTTATATGATGCATCCAAATTGATTGGACCTCCATTTTGTTTTATACTTTAAGCACTTTAGGATTTGTTGCCAGTAGGCCAATAAGACATTAAGTTAAAATAGGTACTGCTGGTTACAGTTAGCACTTAGCACTTTTTTTCTTACTTGCACTATAGATAATCCTGGCTGGGAAGGATTGGATGAGCACTTAGTCACTTTATTCAGTAATTGCTATTTGCACACAAAGATGATAGTACAATGAAATGGTTAGACAGGAATAGATATATATATTAAAAAGGTATTTGTACTGCCAACCCTTACTGTGTCTAGGCTCAAATTGCAATATGCGGATAATATTGTATAATAACTATGTATTAAGGTTTTGAGCACTAGTCACTTTATGCAAGGAAATGCAAAGAATTAGAAATCTAAATATTGTTGAAGCAATTACATAAAAAAGGAAATATTTGGGGTGTGTGAAATTATTTTTGCGGGCACGAAAGTTTCATGAAAACCAATTGTGTAAGAGGAAAGAAATCAACAGGGTAATAAGCATTTGAGCCATTAAATCATTGTTATGAATTATAAGGTATCGATCTGCACATAATGTAACCACAGTATGGGATTTTATATATATGCAAAGTGATTTTAAAAGGTATTTATACTTTTATTTAACTATGCATTTGCACAGATTTGTAGTCTGTTGTTAATTTCCATCAATGGTTTTTGAGCACTGTCACTTTAAAAAGGGTGATCTATTGAGCCAGCGTTGTCATGTGAACAAGGCCGGTCACGGCTGAAACGCGCTATGGCGGATAGAGTCTAAATAAACAATTGCACAGAACTTGGGTCCACACTCGTTATTCTCCACGAAGGAGATTGAAGTTGGCGAGAATTTTGGAAATATATATATACATATATATATATATATATATATATATATATATATATATATATATATCGTCAGAGAGAAGGTTCCTCCTGAGATCGAGACGGTGGTCAGGTGGTGCGCGGTGCCGGTGGAACCACAGCCGAACAATTGTGTCAAAGTAAAGTTCAATAGAGCGCACACTCAAAACGATCCTCTGCTTGTACCATAAACTTTATTCCTCAGTTGCAACACATTTCGACAGTGAAACTGTCTTGATCACAGACAGTTTCACGGTCGAAATGCGTTGCAACTGAGGAATAAAGTTTTTGGTACATGCAGAGGATCCTTTGAGTGTGCGCTCTATTGAACTTTACTTTGATAGAAGCAACAAACACATGCCCTTCAAACAGCAGAGAAAATATCCAACAAGGCTCCCCATCGGGATACACATCAGCACAAGATGGAAATGTATATGCACAAGGAACCAACGTGACAAGAATGGTAACTCCATTCAAAAAGAAATCCACTTTTACGCCAATACTGCCAAGGGACAGTATAGACATCTTTAGTGACCAAATAACCACTGAAATTAAAAAATTAAATTTCAAGATGCAGCACACTAAACAAAAATGGAATCAAAACACTAGACAATACAATCAGCTGATCACCAAATTGCAACATCATTGTCAGAAATGCCGACAAAGGGGGGCAATATTGTCCTCTGGGACAGAAAAGACTATATGCAGGAGGCCATGGTCCAGCTCAGCAATAGAGAATGCTACAAAGTCAGCAACATATGGAAATTAAAATCAATATATGAGGACTTCTATGGCAAAATACTAGCTTGGAAAAGCGCAGGAATCCTGACACCAGATGAATACAAATTCATACGAAAAGAGAACCCTGTAATCCCTAATATATACTTCATCCCAAAAATCCACAAGAACAGTACAAAACCGCCAGGCCGACCCATAATCTCTGCACAGAACAGCCTACTTGAAAATGCAAGTCAATATATCGACTATTTCCTACAGGAAAATGTCCAATCCCTACCAACCTACATCAAAGACACCAGTGACTTTTTGGATAAACTGCAACATTTTGAGTGGAAGGACAATTATCTGCTAATGTCATTGGATGTAGTGTCCCTTTATACAAGCATAAATCATAGGGACGGTATAAGGGCACTAGAACACTTCCTAGGCAGGGGTCAAACAAAATTAACACCACACTGTACAATGTTAAGCAATATGACCAATTTTTGTCTTAACAATAATGTTTTTTATTTGACAAAACATTGTACCAACAGATGCGTGGGGTGGCGATGGGGCCAGCTTCTCCCCCAGCTACGCATGTTTACACATGGGCTGGTGGGAGGAGCTGGTCCTTGGCGCAACTCACAGGCACTATATGGACAATAATGTAAAACTGTTCTTAAGATTCATTGATGATTTGTTTATTGTTTGGGATGGGTCAATGCTAGTAGCCAACAATTTTCTAAGAGACATTAACAACAATGATCTCAACTTAAGCTTCACGTCCACCATCAGCAACAGCTCCATTCATTTCCTAGATGTTGAAATTTATATTCAAAACAACAAGTTGGAAACTAGATTATTCAGGAAAGAAACAGCAGGAAACTCAGTCCTCCACTCTAGAAGTTTCCACCCCAGACATCTTGTCAACAGTATCCCCTATGGGGAAATGCTGAGAATCAAAAGAATATGCAGCAGCCCCACAGATCTAAAGAAAGCACAATTAGAAAGCAAAAAAAGATTCTTAGCAAGGGGGTATAAAAGTAGGACCATTGATGCAGCCACAAAAAAAACCCAGGGCTTAGACAGAAATGTCCTTCTAAAACCAAAAGCTAAAGATGACATAAAACAAAAAGAAACCACGCAATTAAGGTTAATCATGGCGTACAGTTCACAACACAACAATAAGAAGAAACATCATGCAACAAAATTGGCCTATAGTGCTCAATGACCCCGTCCTAGGTGGCAGCTTGACAAACACGCTGGGCATTACATAGAGGAGAGCACCGTCCATGAGTGGAAGCCTAGTGAAAAGCAGCCCTGAAGACCTTGAACAACAAAACTGGCTATCGCTCAGGAAGGGCTTCACAAAATGCAAAAGTTGCAAAGCGTGCCAACATGGCATTAACAAAAAAACATACAAAACGCCTTTCAGTGACAGGGAAATAGACATTTCTCGTTCCCTGCACTGTAAAACTGATCATGTCATCTACATTTTAGAGTGCTCATGTAACCTCAAATATGTGGGAAGTACCAAACTCCCGGCAAATATGAGAATTTTACAACACATCCGGGCCATCAAAAATCATGACCAAACCTACCCGGTTGCGAGACACTTTCAGGAAATACATAATAGTGATCTTAGCCATTTCTCATACTACCTCATAGATTCTGTCCCAAAAAACAGAAGGGGAGGAGACAGAGAGGGAGCACTGCGAAAATTAGAAACAAGGTACATTTTAAATTTCGACAGCAAAAGCCCGGGAGGTCTGAACACCACAGAAGACCTTTAAACATGCATTTAAGCAATGTCCTACCCTAATTGAAAATAACATAAAAAAGACACACCTTTTCTGTAATCTACCTCCAACATGATTTTGGAAACTATACATCCTTGTCTCTCAAAGGAATAGATACAAACAGTAGCTACTAGAAACAAATCGCCCACAAAATAAAGGGAGACAACTAGAAACGTAAATATCAACTATCAGAGGCTGCCAACAGACCTGAACCATTAACATAATAGTTTTTAATTTTAAACAAAACTTTTTTGACTATTTTTGCACATTTAGTGGTGTTCTTTTTAAAAAAGAAAAAAACTATCTTTCAGGTCACGAGATGGTCTAACCCTTCTAAAATTTAAGCCTTTTTAGATCATATTGCACTTGCACTTTATTGAACTGGCGACTGCCTCAGACAGGATACATAGGATGGTGACAAGCCTCTAACAAAACCCAAAGCGAAATCGAACTAAAACGCATTTATGCCGGGATATCTTTAGCTTATTTGCACAGTTAACATTGCCACTTTATACAAAAAGATTGTGTTTTAACAAAGTCAGCTACATTATGTAATATTTATTCAATATTTATGTATTGTGCGATATAATTTTGTGTATTTATACAAATCATGTAAATTGTTAAATGAACAGCATGTTCAAACCCAGGTTAAAATAATCATGTAACCAGTCCACCTAATTAATTGGACAAAATGGATCAATGTGAAAAAATTGGGTTTCAAACTTTTGTCATCAACAGTATGTTTTCAGTGTCTATGGGGCGGGAACCAGTACTTGCACCAATTTACACTGTCACTTTAAAAGGGAAAAAATGCCTGATAGCGTTGTCATGTGATCAAGGTCCGCTAGGACCGAAACGCGTAATGGCCGACAGAAAATAAACAACATATGCACTGAATCGTGGTCCGTGCCTGCTTACTGCATCGGGAAGGGTGACTTTCGGCGAGCAGCACGTCTTGATATATATATATATATATCAGTGTATAAAAGGATTTAAGGTTCTCCTGGTGCGTGATTGCTCTATTGTGGGGATATCAGCCTGTTGCCATATCAACCAAAGAATGGGACAGGCTCTTATAATAAATATTGGCATTGTACCACAGTGGTGCTTTGGCATGCGGGATGTTATTTTTTTAAAGTTTGGCTGTGCATGGATGTTTAGTCAGGCTACGCGCACAACTGGGTAATGGTAGGATTGTGGGAGTGGTTGTATTAATTAACATCTTATGTTGAAACTGTCAACATATTTAGAAGATGTCGTGATGTGCATTTATTTCTTACACTTTTAGTCAGGTATGTTCGTGAGCAGTGCTCCGTTTGTACATTCATTGGAACTATGAATAACACATGGAGTGGCAGCTTTCTTGGATATTTACCCCCAATATTTTTTTATTCTTCACATTTCTGGGTTATACATGATTGGAGAACTTGTTTGATCTCATTTTTGCGCAAAAACAGTGGGATCAATTTTCATCGTTTATTTATTAGGTGCCTTTGTTCTCACAGTATAGTTTTAGGTGCCTGGCACATTTTGTGAAATTCGATGTGCTTGCTTAACGCTTCGTAAATATAGTGGCACAGAAATTAACTTTAAAAATATTTTAATTTAAGAAATAGTTGGACAGTCTTCTCGACACTTCTGTTCAACTGCGTGCAATTTTGAAGAAGCCATTCACAATTTGGTAGACACTGGTCAACATTGCTAAAGTTATAGAAGAAACATGATTTCTTTAATTCCGTAAGTAAAGTGCAGCTTCATTGGAACTATCACACCAATACATACATATTCCACAGTGTCTTGTCAAAAACTATCATGACCAGATTACTTCCTGCTACTAACTGTGAATTTTAAGCAATACAAATCTAATCATGTTTTTGAGGTTCTGTTACAACAGCAAACCAAAGAACAAACACACACACACGTACACAACCCCACACAAGCATAGCCTTTCTCAATATAAACGATTTATTTACAAAAATATGAAAACGTAGGTCAAACATCTGGGGCATTGTTCTCCCCAGCACCCCGAAATCTGACTCAACAACTGTTCAGCCGGGTGTGTAAGAAAATCTGAACGCATAACAGAGTGCCTTCAATCCTGCTTACTCGTGTGTGTGTTGTACCTTCTCATGGGGTGTAACTCATCTCTGGGGCAAAGAGGGCAGCTGTCGATTCTTTTACACTTTTATTTTTAGTACATTGCTCTATTTTTCCTGATGCGCCTGTTTATGCTAGGCAGTGCAAGCCTAGACTTGCATTTTAAAGCTAAATTTCATGTGCATTGATTGTTTACCTCCTTGATTGTTTTTTATGGGTTTTTTTATAAGACCGCACTCAGCTTTGTTGATGTTATGTAACCCACATCTAGATATGCACCTAAGCCAAGCCATAAAAACGTTCTCATTGGGGTCTTACCTACACCTGGAATGATAATAATAAGAAAACAACGAGGTACCCGTGGAACAAGCACTCGAAGTAAAACTAAATACACGTGTCAATAGTTAGTAATACAGACAAGTTTATAACCAACATCTTCATTGTTCACCTTAATGGCTCAGTGCTCACTGAAAGCATGCAGATCCAGAAAGCCACACAAAATGTCCACAAAATCCAAGAAGCACCTGCAGACTTACAAACCTGAAATCAGGTGTCATTTTGCTGCCATTATTCATCAAATACGGTGGCGAACAAATCTAACACTTAAAAACTTGAACGAAACAATGACAAAACTTGAATGAAACACGGACCTTGGGCCCACTGGTGAGTTTTTATCCACCCTTTGGACAAGCTTTATTCTTAGGGGGTCCCTAACATGCCACTTGTACATTTACATTTAGCACACCCTAGCACATTTAGCACAGGAAAAGTGACTCCCTAAACCGTCTTACGGATTCTGTCACAGTAGAGTCTTTTTTCTCAGCACTTTTATGTCCTCCATTAAGTTTGTGGAGCGCATTAGAGTTACAGTGCAGAAGTCTAAGACATTGCCTTTGCTCCCAGCTGTGTGCTGCAGAAGTAATGCTTCCCATCGCAACTCAGCAATGATGAAAAAGGATGGGGAAGGGAAAGAACGAGGGGCATATTAGCAAGACCCACGTTAAAATTATCGCCGTTTTAGCGGCCGGAAACTGCCGCTAAAACGGCGATAATGGGCTTGCTAATATGCGTTATGGAATTCCAATAGAAGCCCAGGTTAGATGTGCAGGACATCTAACCTGGGCTTCTATTGGAATTCTATAACGCATATTAGCAAGGCCATTATCGCCGTTTTAGCGGCAGTTTCCTGCCGCTAAAACGGCGATAATTTTAACGTGGGTCTTGCTAATATGCCCCAAGATGTCTCTGTTAGGTGAAGCAGCTGGGGGGCGGACAGATGGGGACCGCCAGTGGGCAATGAGGAATGTCTCCCATCAGGACCTGTAGGGCTTCACAGGAGAGGGAAACCGGAGCTAAGGCGCGTGGGCTCTGCCCTCTCCGCTGCTGCTTTAGGAATACAGACACAGAGGGCCTGTTTCACAAACACCTTGCATCACTTCAGCATCAGTAAGTATGTTCATTCAGCATATTATTCGATTAAAAGTAAAATTATGCAATATATTCTGTGGTATTATAATTTAGCTGTTAGAACATTAAAGCAAGCATAAGCAAACATTCCAAATGGATGATACCGCTTTAAAAAATAAAGGTATAAACATTCAGCACGTGCTGATCAAAATGTCCACAAACATACAGTGAATCCCATTTTATCAATATAGACATCTCTACTTTCCAGAGTAAATAGTTTGTGAAAAACAGATATGCAATGTTGCAGCGCACAAACCAAAATATATTCACTTCTTGCAATTAAAGGTGTGCCTTTTTTTTTTTTTACTTCTGCCAGTTGTCAGCTGGTCATGCAAAAAAATTCCACCTGGATCTAAGTTACAGGTGTATTGTCTTTTCCTACCACGCGACTCGGGGAATCACCCCTTTGCATCAAGAAAAGCCACGCAGAGCAGTGCAATATATTAAATATTTCTTACGTTAGTGTCACGCTAAGGGGCATTTTATAATTCAAGACAGTAGAGCTTCAAAAGAAAAGCTAAAAATGTAGGCCACTGCCACATTTTGTCTGATCCGTTTTTAAAAACTACTGCTTTATTACTCTGTGATACAAGCATTAATCATTATCAAAAGTGAAAAATAACAAATAATTAGTCATTCTTTTGGCTTGGAAAAGGCCGGGGTTATTAAATATCAGTGTGCCGAAAACCAAGGCGGTGCAGTCCTGAGTCCTCCTCAGGAGTCTTTAATCCACTACCAGACCCTCCTACCCCCCCGTCCCTTTATTTCACTCTTGCAGGTTCCTGCTTTCTCCCTTGGAGATTTTCTTTCCAGGAGCGGCCCATGCAGGTAAGAGCGGTGGGGCAGGGTGGGGTGACTCGACAGACGACGACATGGGAAAATTAAATAAATGTTCTGTCGACTCCCCCCACTCCGCCCCACCGCTCTTACCTGCACGGGTCGCTCCTGCTTTTTTCTGTCTTTCTCTTACTCCTCCTTTCCCGTTTCTGTGTTCTTCCCCTTGCTCTCGGTAAATGTGTGATGAGGAAAATTAAGTGCCAGTCCCCAAAAATGAATGCAGGTAGTGTCCAACGGCAACCGCCGGCTTAAATTAGAAACTGTTCTTATCACTTTGTGATACTAACCAGTCTAAAGTTCCAACTTTCTAATGCATTAATATGGCAATCAGCTAGTGAAAGGTGACCAGTTAACTATTGCAGTCTCTTAAGATGCTCTGAAGGCCACATCCAGAGATCTTATTAACATTTGTTTAACTGCTTCTACATTTGTTTGGGGTTGAAATCTAAACATTATGTAGGATAGTGTAAGATAAGCAAATGAGTGCAGAAACTTCATAATGATATGCAATATACTGTACCTTCCTAGTCACATTATGTCAGGTATGCTTCAAGAAATTACAGCACAAACTTGCATCCAAAATTCACCAACACTTATTCCACCTCGCAATCAGTGAACTGGTGAACTGTGCATTGGCAATGGGTCATTCATTAACCCTAGCTTCTTTCTACTCAACTTTAATGAGCACTATTAGACCCGTCAGCCTCAGGGTAGTCTTCCTCCAAACGTTTTGACTCACTCCTCCATTTTTTGCTGATCTCATTTTCTGTTGGCCTTAGGTCTCTGTGCACGTTACCACTGCTAACCAGTGCTAAGGTTCATGTGCTTACTCCCTAAAACATGGTAGCATTGGCTTTTAGTACACACAAAAAGAAGGGGTGAGGGTACGGACTCACCCACCCCGAACCCCCTATCAATACTAAGTACACCAGAAGGAGTAGGGAGCATTAAAATATTTGTGTCTCGTGATGGCACGTGCTATGTGTCCTAATACTGCTCTCACTCACACAATTGTGTGACATGCTTCATCATAGGGCTGCTTACAATACACCCCGGCGTAGCCATGCACGGGGTGGAGCAATAGGGTGGGGGAAGACAATTCAACACAGAAAGAAACAATTTATTTCCACAGTGGCTGGGAACGACGGTGGTGAAAGTGCAGTGTGATGTGGGTTAAAACTAGCTCGGAAGTGTCGCTGTGCCTAAGACTTTATTCCTGGACCCTCCGGCCAGGGTTAAAAATGTGAAGGATGGTGGTGATTGTGAGATGCAATGTGCTCCTAAAACCCCTCCTTACTGCCAGGTGGTCGACATGTTTCGGCCGTGTGTGTGCCCCTCAATTGGGGTCACGCCGGCCTTCCTCAGGACTCCACCGGTCCTAGTGAAATAATACTCTCACCTCAGATTGAGATAAGAGGGTGTCTAAAAGCCTTTTTTCCGTTTACGAGGGATTTCCTCAGGATAATAGTGGAATTACTAGAAGGAACAGGAAGAAAAGAAGATCAACAATGAAAGGGAGAGAAAAAAGAGAGAAAAGAACTTAGGAGTAATCTTCTCCCTCGTGTTTCTCAAGCTCAGTATATGAATGTCTATCTGCACATGAGTTCATTCTGTTGTATCGTTCATTGCCCCAAACAACCATGGGTGCATCGCCCTTGGTAAATTCACACTCATCAGGTACGAATAAATGGAAATTCAATAGGTCTACAATGCCTGTTGCCCTTCATGCAGTCATAAAAACCAGCGTTGCATACCTCATGCTCATTATTCCACAGTCCATTCACTCTAAAGTAGGGGTCCGGTGTGTAATTACTCAACGAGTTTCACCCCATTTCATGTTTGAAATGGCGGTGGGCAAGGAGAGACCCCATTTAGTCACACTCTTTTTTCAGGGGAAAAGGAAATCACAAAAGAGAAAGATAGTCATGTTAATGATAATAAGATAACATGATTAGGTGCAGTTTCAAAATCGGGTGCGGGAGTCAAGGTGTATAACCCCCTCACGTGCAGGCCATCGGTTACTCTTCATTAAACATATGTCGCACGCAGGAATAAGAAGCACTGTATGCAGCAACAGCCCTTTTATTTGCTATAATCGGGGCCGATCCGGAAGGATCTGTAATCTAGATAGGCCACGTATAAAGCATTACTTTGTATAAACAAAGGATTAGGCGCTGCACGTATCGTTCCTGTCGCTAGCGCGGTCCTGAGAGTAGAGTTAAGTTAGCCCCACTAGGTAGTGCCGGTCATAGTGGTCTGCCCGTGCTGGCAAATAAAGATCGGCGATTTAGCATGGCGCTATTAGTTAAATCCTGGTGCCCCCAACGCTCCCCCCTATCTCCTTACTACTCCAAGGGAGGTGCTCCTCTTTCAAGTGCTCGCCTTTTGCCGTCGTGTAGGTCAGTGGCAGGGCTGCCGGGTGTTGTTTGTTATATCCACATTTGGAATCCGAAAAAGTTTTGGTCACGTGGGGCGCGTGGTGACGTGTGAAGGAACGCAAGACGATGCTGTAGTTGCCTGTGTCCTGGAACACGTGATCACTGCGTCCTGTTGGCATGGTTACCCACCTTGACTCCATTGTGGAAGAGCGTGGGAGTAATCAGTGTCGGTTAACACAAGATAAATAATGCGTTGAGTAAACCAGTACGCATAGAGGGTTGGCCTGCCTTATTGTGGTACATGGAGGCAATCTCGTTTTTTAAGAGGAACAGAAAGCCCTCAATGGTCCTGGTCCCACGAGCCATTATACCCGTTTGCAGGGTGCCTAAATACCTCTCCCCAGACCCATGATAGGAGATATATGGTAGTTGCTGGTTTAGTTAGCTATTAATGAGAATGTTTAGAGTGCCACATAATGACACATAATTAATATAGGGGGACCACACGTTGTTACAAAGAATATATCTTCCCACAATATGTCTCTGTGGTCCTATGGTCAAATGAGGGGGCCTGAATTCCTACCCCCAAACCCATAAATGGATGTATATGGTTGATTGTTGGTTATGTTGGTTAGTTATGTGCTTGTTAGAGAGGCGTAAAGAGTGCAACCTTATGTCATATTATAAGTATACGGGGATTACATTTTGTTTAAAAGAAAGATATGTCTTCCTAAGAGATGACTCTATGATTCTGTGGTCAGATGGGTATATTTTATCTGTTGAGGGAATGCCACGGGATATCGTCATTAAGGCCCACCTGATGACTTTTGAGGCGGTATACCCAATTTTGTTCTCTCAGTAGAAGGGCTCTTGTTTTGTCACCAACTGAGGGATTCATAATGGGTTTTTCAATGACTGTCCATGTCAAATCCTCAATGGTGTGGCATTTCTCAAGGTAATGTGCAGTGAGTTTAGTATTGGACTTCAGACACCTAATCATGCTGCGGTGTTCCATGATGCGTGTCTTAACCTTTCGACTCGTCATGCCCACGTACTGCATGCGGCATGGACATGTAATTAGGTAGATGACACCATCAGAATTACAATTCGTCTGCGACCTTTGTTCCCACGGGTAAGTAAGTCCCACATCAATGGATTTCGTGTTGTTGGTCAGGTGGCATACGTTGCATGAACCGCAAGGTGAGTGACCTTGTACTGGAGGTAGATGACCCGGTGCCGCTAATCTCCTTTGCTGGGAAGCAACGGGTCTGGTGTATACTAGCAAATCTTTAAGGTTTGCGCTCCTTTTAAAGGAGAACAAGGGCTTTTCAATATTCATGGAGCATACCATTTGAGTTTGGTATGCTCCAGTGTTTCAGTACCACCTGTCTAATTTGGTGTGAAGCTGTATTAAATGTGGTAACACACACTGGTTTATCCGTGTCCGGTCGGCTGGTTTTTTCTAGGAGGTTATCCCTATTGGCGTTAGTAGCTCTTTTCCTTGCTTTTTTGATGGTATGCTCCGGGTACCCCCTCTGTGTGAGTTTCTTCGAGAGGAGGGTCGCTTCCTCTTTAAAAATTGATTTCTCCGTACAATTACGTCTTAACCGGAAGAATTGGCCTACTGGCAAGTTTTCTCTAAAGGATTTCGGGTGGAAGCTATCATAAGCAAGCAGGGCGTTCTTGTCTGTGGGTTTATGATAGATTCTAGTCATGAGTCTTCCTTCCTTAGGTTCAATCATTAGATCCAAGAAAGGTAACCCTGTCTTGGTTACAGTCGATGTAAAGTGAAGTAGGGGGTTCCTGTGGTTTAACCAATCAAGAAATTGAATGACTGATTGTTCATCACCCTTCCATATCAACAGGACGTCGTCAATGTAACGACGCCACAGCCTTTTATTTTCAGTCCAAGGGCACCGTGGGTCATAGATCTCTGTTTTTTCAAATGCTCCCACGTACAGGCCCGCCAGGCTCGGGGCAAAGGTACTGCCCATCGAGGTCCCGTGGGTCTGTAGGTATAGGGTCCCCTCAAACTCAAAGTAATTCTTTGTTAGGGCTATCTCAGCTAGGTTCAAGATGAAGGCTCGTGGTGTTTGATACTGCCAGTCGTATTCAAACAGGATGTCCTCCAGGACCCTTAGGGTCTCTCTCTGTGGGATGTTAGTATATAAAGCCTCGATATCGAGGCCTATGAGGAATTCACTACTGGGATCGAAGTCCATCTCCTTGATGCGGTTTAGGATGTCCAAGGTGTCCTGCAGGTAAGCTGGTAACTTCTGGACCAACAGTTTTAAATATAAATCACAAAATTGTGATAACGGCTCCAGGAGGGATCCGATGCCTGACACGATGGGTCTGCCTGGCGGGGGTCTTGTTGGTTTGTGTATTTTAGGCAGAATATAAAAATACAGTGTTTTCAGTTGGTTTCTAACAAGGTACTCTGCCTCATGTTTGGAAATCCAATCATTGGCCAATCCCTCCTTCACAAGGGTAGCAATATCCCTTGTTATCTCCATCGTGGGGTCTCTTCCTAGTGCTTGATAGTTCCTGTCATTCGATAGGAGTCGCAGGCATTCATTATCGTAAGTTGTCTTGTCCAAGACAACTATGGCTCCTCCTTTGTTTGCCGGTTTTATGATAATCGAGGGGTTCTCCTTAAGTTCCCTCAGTGCCGCCTTCTCGACTTTGGTCATGTTGGAAAATGAGCGTACATCTTGTATCCTTAAGTTCTCCAGGTCGTGTATGACGGCCTGTTCGAAAGTGCACACCTACTGGGGTAGCACAGCCATCTGGGGCAGCAGCGATAGTAGCGATTATGACTTTCCACAACGCAGGAGAGGCAGGGGTAGGGGGTACCAAAGGGGACCTAGACCTTTCTTCCCCAACCCATTTCAAAGCTATCCAAACCAGGGCTATAATTGGCCAATAATGGGTTTTCCCCAACATCCAGGTTACCAAAACCCCCATTTCCAACCAACACAGTTCCAACAACCACAGGTTCCTTTTTTAGGCAGAGGCAGGAACATGGGCAGGGGCAAGCAAAAAGGGCAACAGAGGGCCACCTGGGACGACCAGGAACAGGAGTTGAACCAACGAGTGACCAGGAGTATTGCCCAGAGCATGCAACCAGGAATGAGCAGGGAACATCCCTAGTGGTGAATCTTTCCTCGACGGTCCTCACACGTTCTCAAGAGGACCTCCTTAACAAAGGCCTTGGCTTCGTTCCCACGAACCACTTGGACCATTTTCAACTACGACAGGAGTTGGCCACCTTCTTCAGGAGTTTGAGACTAAAAGTGTTTTTTGAGGACGCGGAAGATAGAAACACTAGGATGGGAGACAAGCCATTGCGCCCCAAATCTACTTTCACACCCCAAATGGCTGTGCTACCCCAGGAGGTGTGCACTTTCGAACAGGCCGTCATACACGACCTGTGCACTGAGGGAACTTAAGGAGAACCCCTCGATTATCATAAAACCGGTGGACAAAGGAGGAGCCATAGTTGTCTTGGACAAGACAACTTACGATAATGAATGCCTGTGACTCCTATCGGATAACAGGAACTATCAAGCACTAGGAAGAGACCCCACGATGGAGAAAACAAGGGATATTGCTACCCTTGTGGAGGAGGGATTGGCCAATGATTGGATTTCCAAACATGAGGCAGAATACCTTGTTAGAAACCAACCGAAAACACCGTATTTTTATATTCTGCCTAAAATACACAAATCAACAAGACCCCCGCCAGGCAGACCCATCGTGTCAGGCATCGAATCCCTCCTGGACGCGTTATCACAATTTTGTGATTTCTATTTAAAACCGTTGGTTCAGAAGTTACCAGCTTACCTGCAGGACACCTTCAGGGCCGGACTGGTCATAGCGGGCACCAGGCGTTTCCCCGGTAGGCCGCTAGGGTGGGGGCCGGTTTTGGGCCTCTGGGGGGCTGTTTTTGTTACCGGGGGTCGGCAATATCGGCCCCCTGTAACAAAATCGGCTGAAACCGGCCCTCGTAAACTGCTCGGCTGCACTCCCCCGCACCCAAGGGGGGGCCGGCTGAGCAGTTTGCCAGGGCCGGTTTCTGTTCCCAGTCCGGCCCTGGACACCTTGGACATCCTAAACTGCATCAAGGAGATGGACTTCGATCCCAGCAGTGAATTCCTCATAGGCCTTGATATCGAGGCTTTATATACTAACATCCCACAGAGAGAGACCCTAAGGGTCCTGGAGGACATCCTGTTCGAAGAAGACTGGCAGTATCAAACACCATGAGCCTTCATCTTGAACCTAGCTGAGATAGCCCTAACAAAGAATTACTTTGAGTTTGAGGGGACCCTATACCTACAGACCCATGGGACCTCGTTGGGCAGTACCTTTGCCCCGAGCCTGGCGGGTCTGTAAGTGGGAGCGTTTGAAAAAACAGAGATCTATGACCCACGGTGCCCTTGGACTGAAAATATAAGGCTGTGGCGTTGTTACATTGACGACGTCCTGTTGATATGGAAGGGTGATGAACAATCGGTCATTCAATTTCTAGATTGGTTAAACCACAGGAACCCCCTACTTCACTTTACATCGACTGTAACCAAGACAGGGTTACCTTTCTTGGATCTAATGACTGAACCTAATGAAGGAAGACTCATGACTAGAATCTATCATAAACCCACAGACAAGAACGCCCTGCTTGCTTATGATAGCTTCCACCCGAAATCCCTTAGAGAAAACTTGCCGGTAGGCCAATTCTTCTGGTTAAGACGTAACTGTACGGAGAAATCAATTTTTAAAGAGGAAGCGACCCTCCTCTCTAAGAAACTCACGCAGAGGGGGTACCCGGAGCGTACCATCAAAAAAGCAAGGAAAAGAGCTATTAACGCCAATAGGCATAACCTTCTAGAAAAAACCAGCCGACCGGACACGGATAAACCAGTGTGTGTTACCATATTTAATACAGCTTCGCACCAAATTAGACAGGTGGTACTGAAACACTGAAGCATACTAAACTCAAATGGCATGAATATTGAAAAGCCCTTGTTCTCCTTTAAAAGGAGCGCAAACCTTAAAGATTTGCTAGTACACACCAGACCCGTTGCTTCCCAGCAAAGGAGATTAGCGGCACCGGGTCATCTACCTCCAGTACAAGGTCACTCACGTTGCGGTTCATGCAACGTATGCCACCTGACCAACAACACGAAATCCATTGATGTGGGACTCACTTACCTGTGGGAACAAAGGTCGCAGACGAATTGTAATTCTGATGGTGTCATCTACCTAATTACATGTCCATGCCGCATGCAGTACGTGGGCATGACCAGTCGAAAGGTTAACACACGCATCATGGAACACCGCAGCAGGATAAGGTGTCTGAAGTCCAATACTAAACTCACTGCACATTACCTTGAGAAACGCCACACCATTGAGGATTTGACATGGACAGTCATTGAAAAACCCATTATGAATCCCTCGGTTGGTGACAAAACAAGAGCCCTTCTACTGAGAGAACAAAAATGGGTATACCGTCTCAAAAGTCATCAGGTGGGCCTTAATGACGATATCCTGTGGCATTCCCTCAACAGATAAAATATACCCATCTGACCACAGAATCATAGAGACATCTCTTAGGAAGACATATCTTTCTTTTAAACAAAATGTAATCCCTGTATACTTATAATATGACATAAGGTGGCATTCTTTACGCCTCTCTAACAAGCACATAACTAACCAACATAACCGGCAAACAACCATATACATCCATTTATGGGTTTGGGGGTAGGAATTCAGGCCCCCTCATTTGACCATAGGACCACAGAGACATATTGTGGGAAGATATATTCTTTGTAACAACATGTGGTCCCCCTATATTCATTATATGTCATTATGTGGCACTCCAAACATTCTCATTAATAGCTAACTAAACCGGCAACTGTGAGAAGTTGGCCTGGTATATGCTGTCCACTAGTTATAGTGGGCACCTTGCACCAGTCCAAACGACCTTTATTGATGATAGGTTTAAAGACCACCTTTATTGAAAGCTATCCTAGTGGTAGCTATGGAGAGCAGCCTTCAGGCTAAGTCTTGAAGGAGTGTAAAGCTAGTTGTTTTACCAGTCTATAATCTTGTGAATGGCTAAATGAAAGGAGACCACACCAGGTATATATATAAAATATATGTTTTTATTTCTAAACACACCCTACTAGTCTCTTTATGAGGCTAGAGGTCAAAGCACATATGTTACACTTCAAATATCACAGTAAATTAGCACAATATACGATTAGCCCTAGGGGCGTACCAAACCATATATTAAGAAAGTGGTATAAGAACCACGACTTGACTAGGCACAAGGCCTAGAGCCTGTAGAATCGCTGGGACCCCAAGGAACCACCCAAGGCAGTGACACAGGGGACCCACGGGGGACGTGTGCAGTGTGTGAACACAGCCGCGAGCTCCGTTAGCGTCTATGGGGAAAGTCGCGGTTAGAGTTTTAAAGTTTAGGGACACTTCGGAGTGGACTAGGAGCAAACCCTTTTGGACTTAGAGGGTTCTAGGGCCAACACCCACGGGAGCACCGGAGTACTCGTGTTACCTCACCCAGGGAAGCCGGGTGCATAGGTGTCAAATGGCGTCGGGCCGCACCGTCGTTTTCAATGGCCGCTTGCTGGAAAGTGCTGCTGCCGGGAAGATGCGAACTGTCCGAAGAGATCCAAGCCTGGATCGAGGATGTGAAGAACCTGAATGCAGAGGGGACAGAGTCTGGGTCAGTAGCCAGTGACCAGGGGCACGATAGTCGAATGCCCACCGATGTCGGGTGCTTCAAGTTCGAAGAGGTGAAGATTGTCTCTGCAGCCACGAGGACCAGGAGGTGTCGACGACAACCAGGAGCTGGATTCCAGCTGTCGCACAAAGGTAGTAGCTTGCTGCGGTGTCGGTGCCCGGATTGGACCCAACAAGCCTTGGCAACAGCAACCCATGCAGAGAGAGAACAAAGGCTTCGGTGCGGACCAGCGAGGTCCGAGGGACTCTCCAAGCAAGGGAGAGTCAGGGCAGGCCTGGAGCAACTAGGGAGGCCCATTGAAAGTAGAGTTGACCTTCTGAGGGACCCACAAGTTGATGGACAAGGGATCGCAAAGGGACCTCAAGCGGAATCACAAAATGGCGGCCCACGGGTCACTGGGAGTGGCCAGGCCAGCAATCTTCAGTAGATTCACTGCTCGGGGTTGGGGCTACAAGTAACCCAAAGCACAGCCTCTAGGATTGACCAGAAGCTTATGCACTTGCAAATGTGCACGGTGTCCAGGGGTTCCGGTTCCACGGTACCCACGAGGGCTACGGGTCTCAGCTTTGCTGGGGACTCGGGTCAGCCTCTGGGAAGTCTGGAAACCCACCTCCTGGGTTGCAAAGCTGTCAGCGTCCGGCGGGAGCTTCGGAGATGCAGACTGGACAGATGCGTTTTTGGTGCCTGCCAAGCAGGGGAGTAACTCCTTTACTCCAAGGGAGATTCTTCAGTCATCTGGCGTTTAACAGATCGTCGAAGGTCCAGGATTCAGTTTCAGAGTTTCGTCCAGGGATATCTAAAGTCCTGTTGCCAGGGGTTCCTATCTTATACCCAAGGAAGGGGTTGGACTAACTCAGGGGACCCACCTATGGGAGGGTTTGGAAAGAGGGGTGGCTACACCCATTTCCTTTGTCCAGTTTCGCACCAGAGCAGGGGCTGGTAGCCCCTGCAACTGGTTTGAACTGGGCTATGCACAGGGACACCAAATGTGCCCCCAGTGCAGGACTTCAAAGCACTCAGAGAGTGCACCCACCCAGCCCCAATACACTAAGGCCTGTCTGGGAGGTAGTAACACCTCCCTGTGACAGGAAACCTATTGTCCAGGCCTCCCCTGCTGGAGTTTTGGTCGGCAGCAGGAGGTCAGACTCGTGTCTGTGGCTGCAGCATCCATTTTGTGATGCCAGGGCTCTGTTAGCTGGTACCGGGTATACCGGTGCTGTCATGTCTCTCCCTCTAGAAGGGTGGGATCATACTCCCACACCAGTTACAGGTGTGGGGGTATGATTCCAAGGTGTTTGACACCAAACACGACATGTTTCCGTGCAGCCATCCCAAAGTTAGCATTTACCGTTTAGTTATAATGCACTTAAGAGTATATGGTCAGGCTGCACTCACAGACAACCCCGGAGGATAGATTCCGAAGGCTGCAGAGGGGCTCTGCTCATGCATGGGCACCCTCTCACATAAAACCAAGCACCCTGCCTTCAGGATTGATAAGGCCTGCCATAGGGGTGACTGATAGGTTTATATGTGCAGTGATAGGGTGAGATATAGTGAACCTATATCTCAGTAAGGGGTGCATGCATCACCTTACTCAGGCTGCTGGAGCAGTCCTGTGGTGTCATTTTGGAAGGCTTCCCAGGGGTGGCATAATACATGCTGCAGCCCCTGGTAGGCCTCTGGGGTACCTATGCCCTGGGTACATAGTATACCATATACTAGGGACTTATAAGGGCACCCCAGAATCCAATCTGAAGTGTACCTAAGGTACTAGGAATCCATTTAGAGAGGAAGCAGCTAGGCTGGGGTCCTGGATAGCAGGGCCCCAGCCAGACTTAAGTCGAAAAACAGTGAAACATCAGCAAAAAGTGGGGGTAACCATAAGAAGCAGATCCTACATCAACTACCATATATCTCCTATCATGGGTCTGGGGGGAGGTATTTAGACACCCTGCAAACGGGTAGAATGGCTCGTGGGACCAGGACCATTAAGGGCTTTCTGTTCCTCTTAAAAAACGAGATTGCCTCTATGTACCACAATAAGGCAGGCCAACCCTCTATGCGTACTGGTTTACTCAACGCATTATTTATCTTGTGTTAACCAACACTGATTACTCCCACGCTCTTCCACAACGGAGTCAAGGTGGGTAACCATGCCAACAGGACGCGGTGATCACGTGTTCCAGGACACAGGCGACTACCGCGTCGTCTTGCGTTCCTTCACACGTCACCACGCGCCCCACATGACCGGAACTTTTCCGGATTCCAAACGTTGGATATAACAAACAGCACCCGGCAGCCCTGCCACTGACCTACACAACGGCAGAAGGCGAGCACTTGAAAGAGGAGCACCACCCTTGGAGTAGTAAGGAGATAGGGGGGAGCGTTGGGGGCACCAGGATTTAACTAATAACGCCATGCTAAATCTAACCCTGGGCGTAGTGGGCGTAGTGGGGCTACGCGGAGCATCACGGAGTGGGGAAATCTACGCACACTCCGCGTAGCCCCACTACGCGCTGCCCGCCTCCCTCCCACCCTCTTTTAAATGCCCTTACAATCTTTAAAAGCGTTTTAAAAGTAATTAAAATGACTTACCTGAGCTGCGGCGTCCCGGGGCTCCCTCTTCCTGCTTTATCGCCGACTTCTTCCTCACAAATGCGCATGCGCGGGCACCTGCGCATTTGTGAGGAAGAAGTAGGCGATAAAGCAGGAAGAGGAGCCCTGGGACACCGCAGCTCAGGTAAGTCATTTAATTACTTTAAAACGCTTTAACGATTGTAAGGGCATTTAAAAGAGGGCGGAGGAGGCGGGTGGCGAGCAACTCCCCTCCGCCGTGGCATGTGCGTAGCCTGCCTACTACGTCTACTTCGCGGACCGCGAAGTAGGCAACACTACGCACACTCCGCGGGCGGAGCGGAGCACTACGCCCACGGTTAGCTAAATCGCCGATCTTGATTTGCCAGCACGGGCAGACCACTATGACCGGCACTACCTAGCGGGGCTAACTTAACTCTACTCTCAGGACCGCGCTAGCGACAGGAACGATACGTGCGGCGCCTAATCCTATGTTTATACAAAGTAATGCTTTATACGTGGCCTATCTAGATTACAGATCCTTCCGGATCGGCCCCGATTATAGCAAATAAAAGGGCTGTTGCTGCATACAGTGCTTCTTATTCCTGCGTGCGACATATGTTTAATGAAGAGTAATCGATGGCCTGCACGTGAGGGGGTTATACACCTTGACTCCCGCACCCGATTTTGAAACTGCACCTAATCATGTTATCTTATTATCATTAACATGACTATCTTTCGCGATTTCCTTTTCCCCTGAAAAAAGAGTGTGACTAAAGCGGGTCTCTCCTTGCCCACCGCCATTTCAAACATGAAATAGGGTGAAACTCGGTGAGTAATTACACACTGGACCCCAACTTTAGAGTGGATGGACTGTGGAATAATGAGCATAAGGTATGCTGGTTTTTATGACTACATGAAGGGCAACAGGCATTGTAGACCTATTGAATTTCCATTTATTCGTACCTGATGAGTGTGAATTTACCAAGGGCGATGCACCCATGGTTGTTTGGGGCAATGAACGATACAACAGAATGAACTCATGTGCAGATAGACATTCATATACTGAGCTTGAGAAACACGAGGGAGAAGATTACTCCTAACTTCTTTTCTCTCTTTTTTCTCTCCCTTTCATTGTTGATCTTCTTTTCGTCCTGTTCCTTCTAGTAATTTCACTATTATCCTGAGGAAATCCCTCGAAAACGGAAAAAAGGCTTTTAGACACCCTCTTATCTCAATCTGAGGTGAGAGTATTATTTCACTGGGACCGGTGGAGTCCTGAGGAAGGCCGGCGTGACCCCAATCGAGGGGCACACACACACGGCCGAAACATGTCGACCACCTGGCAGTAAGGAGGGGTGTTAGGAGCACATTGCATCTCACAATCACCACCATCCTTCACGTTTTTAACCCTGGCCGGAGGGTCCAGGAATAAAGTCTTAGGCACAGCGACACTTCCGAGCTAGTTTTAACCCATATCACACTGCACTTTCACCACCGTCGTTCCCAGCCACTGTGGAAATAAATTGTTTCTTTCTGTGTTGTATTGTCTTCCCCCACCCTATTGCTCCACCCCGTGCGTGGCTACGCCGGGGTGTATTGTAAGCAGCCCTATGATGAAGCATGTCACATAATTGTGTGAGTGAGGGCAGTATTAGGACACATAGCACGTGCCATCACAAGACACAAATATTTTAATGCTCCCTACTCCTTCTGGTGTACTTAGCATTGGCTTTTAACCAATTGCCACATTTAATTTAGTTAAAAGTCCCTAGTAAAGTGGTGGCACATGTACCCAGGGTCTGTAAACTAAATGCTACTTGTGGGCCTGCAGCACTGATTCCACCACCCATTTAAGTAGCCTTTTAAACATGTCTCAGGCCTGCCATTGCAGCCTGTTTGTGCAGTTTTAAACTGCCATTTCAATTTGGCAACACAAACTATTTACCAGGCCTAAACCTTCCTTTTAAATATATATGTCCCCCCTGGGGTAGGTCCTAAACAGCCCGTAGGGCAGAACCCAATGTATTTAAATAAGTGGATGTGTATTTTTAACGTTTACATGTCCTGGTAGTGAAAATATCTTACATTTGTTTTTCACTACTGCAAGCCCTGCCTTTCCCATAGGATAGCATTTTGATTAAACCATTACATATAACAAGTGTTAAATTTCAATTGGGAGCAGGAAGGAATGCTGAGTTCCGTGTCTGAAGAATTGCAATTTAAAACCCTCTTTAGTGGTAAAGTGAGATTTTAAGTTACAATTCTTTAAAAATGCCACTTTTAGAAAGTATCAAAAAGTAGGGGATAGGCCCAAAGGAGGTAGCCAGGAAGGGCCTAGTTAAAGTAGTACAATGAGGAACCCATCTACCATTTCAAATGCTGCTATCGTCTTAAGCAGACTGCAGACCAAACTTTGATTTCTTTGATCGTGGTTATTTATTTAACCATTACTTCATTTTATTCAAATATCACTTTTTCATTTCATTACGACTGAAACAAGGATACACTGTTTTTTACAATCAAGTTAAACAATTGTGTACTAATATAAACAAAAATGCTGTGTGCATAATAAACAGCTAGAACAAATAGTGCAAACAAATAATTTCACATTAAAACACAAGAGATATTACACCAGTCGGTTGTTTCTAAATCATTAAATATAAAGCACTCTCATTGCATGGAATTTATGGTTATTTTGGAGAGACGCTCGCCGTTGGGAATACACTTGAGAGGAGTTGGGGTTGAATCAACGTTACATATCCCTCAACACTGTCTTAGTTCAATGACTATTCATTCCTCAACGGCAAAAGAAGAAGTGCCGACGCGTTTCAAGCCCCAGATTGATTCATGGGACTCTCTTCAGGGCTGTGACATGGTGCGATCTAGGAGTTAATAAAGAAATATTTGATAATTACTAAACTCAACCCTTCTCTGTGTCTCCTATCGGGTTGTATTTGATGTTATGGGGTACCTGATTAGTGTGGATTCACTCTTCAAAACCGGATTTGGCCATCTAATTAGTTCTCCAATTTTAGTCCAAGCAAGTGATTCCCCAGGGAGAGCGGTCGCCTGTGGCAAATAAAGAGCACTTTAGGGAGTGTACTTTATTAAAATACAAGTGTTTGTTACTTTCGATCAAACTTCCATGTAGCCTCTTACTTTAGATGCGACACTGTGGTTTTCTTTTTCAGATGCAGGGGCCCCTCATGAGTTGTCAGTGGTTTCCTTTCTGTGAATGATAATGCGGGGAAATACTGCTTATATCCTGAAGCTATTTTTAGCTACTTCGCGCTTATTATCAAAAACGCCACGGTCTTACTTGACACTCGGAGAGCTTCAGTTTCAGCCAGTATTCCTTAATGCAGGCAAGAGTCTTGTCTGATTCCAGGTCATGACGCAAGCATTTCCGGTTGCAGGCTATCTTAAGGCAGTTTTCTTTAAGAGAAAATGGGAGTATTAGGCAGAGTGGTTTCTAGATTTTGTGGTTCACGCGACTTCTAATTTTCAATGTTGGTATTTTTTACAATTGCTTTTCGTTTCACTGGGCATTCCGCGTTCAGCGCGATTATTATGCGCTACGTTATAAATCAACTGTTGGTGTCTGTATGTCCATTGAATTGCATTATGGGAAATGTAGTAGAGGTCCTTCAGTTTTATCTATTACATTTTTGACAGTTCAGTCATTTCATTCAAACCTTTTGAGGTACTGTTGAATTTTAGGATGAGGTACGCTTCCTTCTGTAATAAAGCTATTTCCACATTGCCTCCTCGAGGGGTAGACTTGTAAGTCAAGTAAGAAGATTTAAGAGCCCAATGGGGAATGAAACCTATCGAGGGACACCATAAGTGTGGAAAATGTTCTGTGTGCGAACATACAATTGAAGGATCCGAATTCACACACGACTCCGTTAAATGGATTCACAAAGATTTCTCCAACTGTAAAACAAAAAATATTGTCTACGCGGTCATGTGTCCATGTCCTAAAATATATATTGGAAAGACAAACCAGCAAGCCAATCAACAAATAGTCCAGCACCGCTCTAGGATTAAAAAACAGCTACTGACAGCCCCGATGGTGTCTCACTTTGTTGAAAAAAAGCATACTGAAAAAGACCTCAAATGGACAGTATTAGCAGTAGTAAAGTCTACCTCTCGAGGAGGCGATGAGGAAACAGCTTTATTACAGAAAGAAGCGTACCTCATCCTAAAATTCAACAATACCTCAAAAGGTTTGAATGAAATAACTGAACTGTCAAAAATTCAATAGATAAAACTGAAGGACCTCTACTACATTTCCCATAATGCAAATCAATGGACATACATACACCAACAGTTGATTTATAACGTAGCGCATAATAATCGCGCTGAACGCGGAATGCCCAGTGAAACGAAAAGCAATTGTAAACATTTCCAACATTGAAAATTAGAAGTTGCTTGAACCACAAAATCTAGAAACCACTCTGCCTAATACTCACATTTTCTCTTAAAGAAAACTGCCTTAACCCCTTGCGTGCGCGGCGAATTTTCGCGCTGTGCGGGGGTTTCTATTAGTGGGCGGGATTCGGACGGCCCCCGGCCGTCGTGCGCACACGCCCACCGTGACGCGTGATGGCCGGGGGCCGTCGTGAGCACCGAAGGGGTTAAGATAGCATGCAACCGGAAATGCTTGCGTCATGACCTGGAATCAGACAGGACTCTTGCCTGCATTAAGGAAGACTGGCTGAAACTGAAGCTCTCCGAGTGTCAAGTAAGCCTGTGGCGTTTTTGTTAATAAGCGGGAGGTAGCTAAAAATAGCTTCAGGATATAAGCGGTATTTCCCCGCATTATCGTTCACAGAAAGGAAACTGCTGACAACTCATGAGGGGCCCCTGCACCTGAAAATGAAAACCACAGTGTCGCATCTAAAGTAAGAGGCTACATGGAAGTTTGATCGAAAGTGACAAACACTTGTATTTTAATAAAGTACACTCCCTAAAGTGCTCTTTATTTGCCACAGGCGACCGCCCTCCCTGGGGAATCACTTGCTTGGACTAAAATTGGAGAACTAATTAGATGGCCAAATCCGGTTTTGAAGAGTGAATCCACACTAATCAGGTACCCCATAAGATCAAATACAACCCGATAGGAGACACAGAGAAGGGTTGAGTTTAGTAATTATCACATTTTTCTTTATTAACTCCTGGATCGCACCATGTCACAGCCCTGAAGAGAGTCCCATGAATCAATCTGGGGCTTGAAATGCGTCGGCACTTCTTCTTTTGCCGTTGAAGAATGAATAGTCATTGAACTAAGACAGTGTTGAGGGATATGTAACGTTGATTCAACCCCAACTCCTCTCAAGTGTATTCCCAACGGCAAGCGTCTCTCCAAAATAACCATAAATTCTATGCATGAGAGTGCTTCATATTTAATGATTTAGAAACAACCGACTGGTGTAATATCTCTTGTGTTTTAATGTGAAATTATTTGTTTGCACTATTTGTTCTAGCTGTTTATTATGCACACAGCATTTTTGTTTATATTAGTACACAATTGTTTAACTTGTTTGTAAAAAACAGTGTATCCTTGTTTCAGACGTAATGAAATGAAAAAAATGATATTTGAAAAAAATGAAGAAATGGTTGAATAAATAACCACGATCAAAGAAATCAAATTTGGTAGCAGCATTTGAAATGGTAGCTGGGTTCCTCATTGTACTACTTTTAGAAAGTAGGCATTTTCCTGTCCCAACCATTTGGTGCTTGCAGCCTGTATCCTGGGTCACATGACTAGGTGTGGTTGGCAGTTGATGTTTGTGTATTGCTCCAAGACAGTGAGACAAACGGGGAATAAGTGTTGGAAGAATGGATCATCTCTGACTTGATGAGGGGGGAGGAGCTGTCACCTACCACACTTGCACATTACAAAGGCTCTGCTCAGCACACTCACAAAGGATTTTGACACTAGTCATTTGTGTCCCTAGAGAAGATTGGGCCAGGGCCCTAGGTAGAAATAGTGAACCCTCATTCCCAACTCTTCTGTACACCTCTGGACTTGTGGAAGACTCAGAAGGACTGCTGTGATGCTCTGCCAGAAGGACTGCTACTCTGCTACTCTGCTGCCCTGCTACCCTCCTATCTGAGAGAGAAGGACTGGACCTGCATCTTGAACCCAGGACCATCAGAGTGACTGCAAGGACTAGTTGGCTGGTCTCATGATCAGAGCCTTAAGGACAAAAAAGTCTTCAACCACTTTGAACTCAGAACCTGGACTCTTTCTGCTGTGAGTCCTACCCCACTCCTCTCCAAGTGGTGTCGCGCCATTCCTGGACGCTTGGAAGTGGGCCTGAATGTGCTCTGCCAGCCCATCTGTGGTCCTATGGGTAGAACCGAAGCAGCTCCGTTTCAGAACTGCTGCGCGATCATCCAGGATGCAGGACCTCGCATCACAGCCCGCAGCTTCCTTGGAACCTCTACAGCACAACGCATGCTCGATGTATGCATTCGCATCACAAGTTCCTCATCAACGGCATCAACAATGACGACGCAGCACTTCGCATCATAGCCTAGCATCTTCTTTGGAACCGCTGCTGCGCGCTGCATCCTTGACTTCAGACTTTGCATTGCAAGCCCCTTGTTGATGGCATCCTCAACGACAAAGCAGGACTCTGCATCTCAGCATCGCAGCTCCTCACCACTGCGCAACACATCCTGGACGGGGAATCTTGCAACGCTCCAACACCAGGATTTAAAGTACTTTGTTCAGCGGGCCTAACTTGGTCCCTGTATCTGGTCTGCGCTTCATCAGGTTCAGCTTGAATTTGTGAATTTGTCCTTGTCCGGTGCGTCCAGATTACCACATTTGGTGCTTTTGCTTCTAGGCACTATTTTCACCTAAGTCTTTAATATTGCATAGCTCTAGTTCAACTGACTGAATTGTCATTTTGGTCTACTTTTCTAAATTGGTGAGGGATTTTTCTTGTGTTGTGTTTTCACTTTATTACCGTTTGTAGTGCTGCATAAATACTTTACACATTGCCTCTAAGTTAAGCCTGATTGCTTTTGTGCCAAACTACCAGAGGATTAAGCACAGGTTAATTTGAGGTTGCTTCTGACTTCACCCTGACAGAAATTGTGGTGGCTGCTTGAGTAGGGTTTTACCCCTCTCAACCAGTAACCCAGTTTTCAACAAGCACTAAAATGAAGTGGAAACACAATTAAGCAAATCCACTGTCCCCTCAGCCCGCACCCATAAGATTTTTCTTAACAAGAGCTTAAGTAAGAGAATGAGGGCTAGGAGTGACTGTAATTTGTCCTTCAAAGAAGGATAGTTTCACATTGATCTTTGTTGGTTAAACAGTAACTTATTAAAGACAATATGAAGCTCTCTTAGGGTGAGCAAAGCACAAGGTTTCTCTCCTGAAAAAACAAATTCCATTCAACATAGTAGAGTTGAGATCAAATGATGAAAATTCAAATGTGTACAGATTGAAATAGAAAAAAGAAACAAGAAGGAACTGATCAGCAAGTCCTTACAAAACAGGAAAAATTGTCCATGCTCAATTAGTACAGACAGTGACAAGAGAAAGACAACATAAAATACAAGATGCAGGAAAACAAGTAACATACAGATGCAAGTAATAGGGAAGTTAAAACCATGCAAAATTGTTAGAAGTGGTGAAGCACTAACAATGTTCCATAAGGCAATGATATCACCAAGCTTAATTCCTACAGCAAGTGGACACCTATCTGCAGTAGGAACCTCCACTCTGAAGTCCAGCAGCAAATGTTTAAGAGGTATGTAGTGAGCAAAGCAAATGGAAACCTTGCTTCAGAGGCGTCAGATGTGATTAGAAAACAAAATGAAATCTTGGGACATATCCAAGGGAATCTTCACAGATTGTGTATGAGCCTTTGAGAAAATTTACATGATCAGATGCATTGTGGGGATGCAGAAAAAGCAAACCACTACCAAGATGGTGACCCTGTTGAACCATGAAACAAAGCAGCATGTAACATAGCAGATTGAAGAGTATTTCACAACATGCCTTGCTACTCTGTGCTGGTCATGGTGCTATGCCAGTCATTGGCTACATAGCCAAACCTGGGAAGATCGACTTCAGTTCTGGGTTTCTTCTTGTAATCTCATCTCGAAGGAAAAAAAGTCTCAGGTTGTGGCACACAGCACCATGTATATCTGTCCTACATGTGAAAATGCTTGTTCTCTTTATAGCACTTACAGCTACCTTACCAAACAAAACTAGGATCTTGAAGAAAGGCATAATCCCTCATTATCCCTTTCACCTTTTCCATACTGAACAGAATTCACTACTAGGGGTCCTGCTACCATATCAAGCTGAAAGCAAAGCTTTGTGAATGTCTGTGCATCACAAAGGACTTGCATATCAGCAGCAACTGCAGATATGAGATGTGAAAGCTTGGATTATGGCCGTTAGTACACTGTGAAGCTCGAAAGAGACAATGATGCAAGCCTCCCTCAAGGGATCTTGAGGGGGGAGTCCTTCTGTTCTGCTTGAATGAATCTCGATGGTTTGGATTTGTGGTTGAAGAAAGAGTGACAAGGCACAATGGCTGGATATCCTAGCGTTGAGTGATGAGTTCCTGTGTATACCAACCTAACACAGGCTCTCGTTCTCCACACTCTGGCTGCCTTTAAAGGCTAAATAATTAGATATAGCACCTTAAACGCACCACAACAGCTGCAAAATGAAATAGGGATGCTAGCACCAGTAGTTAAGCCTACATCTGAGTAGTTGCTGCAATAAAATATAAAACATTAAAAAAAATATATTGTGAACTTCCAACAGCCCAGACTAGTATCTAAAAATCTTACCCACAAAAGATCTATAATACAAGCACTGGCAAAGCTAATAGGCATCTTTTTGGTTAGGGAAAGTCTTTGGTAATAGTTGGGGGCTTTGTTTGAGTTACCCCTACTGTCTTACAAAGAAAATTCAATAATCAAGCAACATTTTGGGTTACAACAACACGTAAGATAGGAGTAAGGCCCCTGAGCTCAACGGACTGAATTTGCATGATTATTCTGTGCACGCAGTGAACAGCTGCATTGACAGGATTAACTTGTACCCTCAATGAACAGTCTTATGAAAAGGAGTCAGAAGATGGCAGAGCTAAGCATTTGCATAGTAGATATTTTTGACAAAGGGACAATATTTCTTTTGTATCTCTATGAAAGCCCATGTACATGCATATTTTTAATTTTTGAATAAAAGAAAGCTGTAAATCCAACAAAGTTATCATGACACCAAAGTAAAACTAATGAACGGGCAAAGGCGATTAGTGAATAACACTGTATCTTAATGACAAGCCAAAGTATCAACACAGCACACATTTCCTAAACAAAAGGCCATAAACAATTCAAATATTGTGTCAGTGAAGTAAATAAATCAAAGAACCAGCACACTGGCCCTGAATCACGAACTACAAGTTGTGTCACATTTGCAGTCTAACTGAAGAACTACTTGCTGCCCCTTCCCCAAAACCAAATTGGAAAACAAATGGGGCAATGGAACCATCCACAAAATGCAATGGCCTTGAAGGACAGTCATGGCAAAATGTAAAAATAATACATGAAAGAGAGTGATTGAAAAGGGCTGCACCCCCACTTTACTTTCTTGTAAGTTTTTGAAGAATTGAATGCATTAGGCTTTCAACAGCTAAAACGCTCTGTAACCTGACCTACACAGCATGCTCTGAGGGCAAGATGTACCTATCAGAATCAAAAAGGTAACTTAAAGATGTAAGAAATGCAGATGGTGCTGAGAGCTCCTGCAACCCTCACAAAGGACAAAACAAATAATTGGAATGTGCTAGACTCCAGAAGATGGGCTGTTTGAGACCAGTCTAAACAGTTTCAAATGTACTGTGTAAGCACACCACTCCCTTCCTTTTGGAAAAAGGGGGGTACACTAACCTTTAATAACAGCCTCACTTTGGTGGTAGCATGAGAGAGGAGTTGAAACTAGCTTATGTTTGTGCTAGGCAGGGTTCGTAATGGCAGAGGAACTGGTCTAATTGGGGAAGGGTTGTTAATATAGCTCCAGAGACAGTGCTTTTAGGGGAATTGTTGGAGAATGAGGGCTTGTACAAGGTGGTAAGTCAATGCCCAAAAAGGAGCCTCTAAAACACGAAAGGCAAAAATGTCCAGCAATAACACCTGTTTGCTTTTTTGGTCCTCTATTGCAAAGAGGCCAAGATATGTTAAAGTATTAGTCGCACAGAGTGACTTGAAGTGTTTACCAGATACAGCACAATATTCCAAGTTTTCCTCTGGAAAAAGAAGAACCACATTCGGAATAGGTGTTTCCCTCTCCAAATTCCACATGTATCAGAGCAGACTACATGATTTTTTGCACAATAAACTTTAACCGGTTTGAACTGCCAATATATATATTTTTTAATTCTTTTTTATTCAACAATTGCTCAATACATCTTCGTATACAGTATAAATACAGGGTATAGTAGAGCAACAGTAGCTGAAGGAGTAGTACAATCGCAAACAAGTAGGTCTCGTTGTTTCTAAGCCCGCCAACGTGGGTTCTGACATCACCTGTTTTAACAATTCCCCGGCTCCTTACAATTAGCTTCTATATTTTTCCCATGGGGTCCAGATCTTTTCCCATTTTTTCGGGCACTCTCTACTTTGATAAACCACTTTCTCCGCCCGCGGACACCAGTCTAAATCTTGCTTCCAGGCCCCAACCCTTGGTGGATCAACCGCCCCCCACCGTCTTGCAATGTTTCTTTTTGCCACTCCCGAGGCCAGCATAAGCCATGCTTTGATGTGTTTGGGCCAGGTTGATTTCCCTGTCACTCCCAATAGGTGCCACTCCGCCTCTACTTGAATGGCCAATATTTATCAGGGAAAAATAGTGCCGAAGTGGTGTTCTCCACAAATTTCAGTATTCCAATCCCTGTGCAAACAGGAGTTTGTAGAGGATCACAATTAAGAAATCGAAGTTTCGACATACAAATACTAATATATGAATAGCCTTAAAAATGGATCGAACTGATTTTGCCGTGTTTTTGCTAAATATTTATTATAAATGGAAAAACAAAAATTCCTCAACCTAAGCCCTATCGTTTATATTTGAAAGTGCAGAAAATGTATTTTCTCTATTTCATATTATGTAAACATAACACAAATAATGTAAAAATTGTTTGATTCATTGTTTGCCTAGTGCAACATTTTAATCGGTACCATTTGTTCCACTCCCTATTGCACTAATTTGGCCCCAAGTGATATTGTATATTCCAGTCTTTAAAAATAAATAGGCCAGCCCAGCATGTCAAACTATAAATCACGTGATATAATATAGCCTTTTAACACTTCTACCTCGGGCTGTTTTTAAAGGCACTGAACCCGAGTTATAGGCCTGAGCCGCAGTCTCGGACCTATAATGAGAGAGAGGATCTTTAATAACCGGTATGGCTGAGGCAGAAGGGCTATCAATCAACATTTATAAAAACAAGTCAAATCACCTGTGAGGGTCTCGAGGCGCTGGAGTTGCTAACTGCTATGTGGTGTCCTGTTCATTCGAACAGCCAGGTCTTGAGTCCTTTTCTGAATTTACGGAGCGACGAGGCAATCCTGAACTGCAGGGTAAGGCCGTTCCAAGCTTTCTCGGCCAGGTGCGAGAAGGACCGTCCTCCACTGTTGCTTCGGTGGGTGCGTCTGTGAGGAAGAGGGAGGTGGATCATAGGTATCTGGTTGGTTGGAGGAAAGTCATGCGTTTGTTGATGTAGGCTGGTCCTTCGTTGTGTAGAGCTCGGTGTGTGTGGGTCAACAGCTTGAACTGCTATCTCTTCTAGATCAGGACCCAGTGTAGCTTCTTGAGGTGATATATGATGTAGGCTCCTCTGGGGAGGTCGAGTATGAATCTTGCTGCTGAGTTTTGTATTTTATGTAGTCTCTTCACGAGGCATGCTTTGATTCCTACGTAGAGTGTGATCCTGTAGTCCAGCCTGCTGGTGATGAGGACCCGCATTACTTTCCTTCTGGTGTTGACTGGCAGTTACCTGAAAATCTTGCGACGTATGCATAGGGTGTGGAAGCAGGCGGAGGGGATTGCATTTACCTGTTTCTTCATAGATAGCTTGCTGTCCAAGGTGATGCCGAGGTTGCAGGCATGGTCTGTCGGGGCAGGGGATGGGCCAAGCTTGGCAGGCCTCCATGCATCATTCCATGGTGACGCCACCAGACTCAGCTTCCAGGAAGGAATGAAAGACGTTGCATCCTGGATGAGCAGCAGCTGCCTGAAGCTCAACTCGGAGAAGACAGATGTCCTCGTCCTCGGACCCACCAACTCCGCATTGGACAACACCTGATGGCCCACCGCCCTTGGTAACCCCCCACACCCACGGACCACGCCCGCAACCTCAGCATCATACTCGACTCCTCCCTCACCATGACCCGGCAGATCAACGCTGTCTCCTCTGGCTGCTTCAACATCCTCTGTCTCCTCCGCAAGACCTTCAAATGGATCCCCCAAATCCAGAAAGACCGTCACCCACACACTCATAACAAACAGATTGGACTACGGAAATGCCCTCTACGCTGGAATCAACAAATCCCTGCTCCAAAGACTCCAGACCATCCAGAATGCCGCTGCCAGACTCGTCCTCGGCATCCCTCGACAAGAGCACATCACCCAGCACCTACGAGACCTCCACTGGCTCCCCGTCGAGAAAAGAGTGACCTTCAAGCTACTCACTCACGCCTACAAATTCCTCCACAACACCAGACCCCAATACCTCAACGAAAGAGTCTCCTTCTACGCACCCAAGAGAAGCCTCCGCTCCACCGGCCTTGCCCTTGCCGAAACCCCCCCGCATCCGCAGAAACAGAACGGGTGGAAGAGCCTACTCCTACATCGCGGCAAAGACCTGGAATGAACTTCCGTTCAGCATCAGACGTTCACCCACTCTGCAAGCCTTCAGGAAGAGCCTCAAGACCTGGCACTTTGGGTGAGACGGAGCTGCATGATGACTCCCCCCTCCTCCCCCCCAGCGCTTTGAGACCCTCACGGGTGAGTAGCGCGCTTCACAAATACCTCATTGATTGATTGATTACAGCCCTCCGGGAAGGAGCCCGAGTTGATGGAGGCATTTATGACTTTCTTGTGCTTGTCACCAATAGTCTTGCTCCCAAGGTTGAAGATGCGGTGGGGACAGGGGTCCGTGGGTGCTCGTGAGTGCCCAGAGTTCATGATGGCAATGGTGGCTTACGTTGTGAGAGGGTCCCAATGGGTGAACCAGTGTTGCTCGCAGTTTGTGTGCGTGGGTATGAGCAGGCTGATGCTGTCAGCAGTGAGAGGTTGGGGTTTGACGTTTTCGTAGATGACTGAGATCTTTTCGTGGCTTTAAGGCTATTAGAATATTCCATCCACTCAGGGTAGAATGTTATTGATTGCAAAGTCATCCTGTGCCCTGGGCACCCCCCAACTTTTTGCTGACTGGTACTGGTGGTAACTGACTCTGACTGATCCTGGGCTTTACCTAACCAGGCCCAGGGCCAGTGCTATGCTGAAAACACTTAGAATACAGTGAGAACACCTACACACACTAGGGTACACTATGGGTTGGGGTACCCCTGTGATTAGCATGACCTACCCTATAAGCCCCTAGTATATAATAGGGTTGGGGAATTGAAACGACCTATCAGTCCCTAGTATATAGCAGGGCATGGCAGTTTAGAGGTCAGCAGCCTTCTGCACTTGCATGTGTGCACTGCTGAGGCCTGAGGTCAGTTTTAAAAGCAGCCCTGGATGCCAGGACTGCTTTTAAAAAGTAAATTGTGCCCAAACTCGACTTTGGTGTTTGTGGCACTTAAAAATGGATAACCTACAATGTTATGGCATATTAGGGACCCCCAGGGTCTCCCCTAGGTGTCCCAGGGGTGGGGGTTCAGGTATATATAAGGTAGACCCTTATAAAATGAGTTCTATATGCCCTGGGGTAAGTGAAATTTTACATTTCACTCCCCACATTATGATAAAGTGCTGCCCAAATTCGACTTTGATGCTAAGAGCACTTTTAAGTGAGAATCTGCAATATTTGTACAGATTCAGAACCCCTAAAGTCTCCCCTAGTTGTCCCATGGGGTGGGGGTCCTGTTGATATAAGCAAAGTACTTATAAAATATGTTTTTGTAAGTCCTGGTGCTGGAAAAATGGCCCAAGTCATTTTTCCCATTGCAAATCCCTTTTACATAGGTTAACATGGTAGGAAGTTATTAACTAATAAATCTTGATAGGAGAGGGCTAGAAGTGCAATTCAAAGACTTCCCGAATGGTATTAATAAATTCAACAATATGATATTGTTGAATTTCTCCTAAAGTGTACATACAAGAAGTTATAAGACTTTCTTGTTTGTAAGTCCAGATTCAGCCTTCCAGTGGTCTGCCCTTATTGGTCAGAGTTAAGTGGATTAGCCAGGCTGCCTTGAAGAGGTGATAAAGAGCCCCTGGGGTCAACCAGCTCTGCTGGCAGGGCAGTGTGCTGTTCCATAGGAATGCCAGGCCAGGGGGAGGAGTCGTAAACTATGTTCTTCAAAGAGGAGAGCAGAGAACAGTGTCATTTACAACTCTAAACTTTCCACCTTAGGCAGATGGTAGGATTAAGGAAGGTATTAGCAGATGCAGGGGGGAAAGTCTAAGTAAATTAGCCATCCTAGGGGTGTGTTTAGCCAGCTCTTACCTCCTTGCTGGAAAATCAGCCATTATGGATTTGGAAGATTTGATGCACTCTGGGTCAACATAATGCCACCCTCCACAGGATGTGGTCATATATTTGAGGAGTTACCCTGCTCCCATTGGTCAGGAGTGACCTCCTGCCTGACCCAGAGAACTTGGAATAAGTATCTGAGAGGGGCAGAGCCCTCCAGATCTGCTGCTTGAAACTGAAGAAAGCAAGACATTGTGCCAAGCTGAGAAGTTTTGCTGTGCAAATTCTTAGGCCTGACCTCTGAAGCCTGCACCATCAGAAACTACAGCCCTGTGGACTACCTTGCTGAAAAAGAAGGACTCCCTGCAAGCTACAGGTTAACAGAGCTCACCTGGACCCTCACCACCAAGGATCATCAACCTGGGGAACTACCAGTGGATTTGTAAGGGTGACGTCCAAGTGAATTGTGGGAACTGAAGTCCTCAACTTTCAAGGACCATCTTGGAGCTTCCAGACCCTTGGAGTGAGTTTGACACACTTTGGGACCCTTTGAGGAACTTCAGGAAGAAGTTCAAGAAGTTTGGAGAACTTTGGAGGAACTTTGAAAAAAAGCTCCATAGAGGGACCGACTCAACCTGGTCAGCCAAACCGCCTGCCTTCAACCGCGAGCCGGCCAAGCCATCCAGGTTCGTCCCGCTAAAAGCTCCGTCGGTCCAACTTCCAGAGTTTGACCGGGAGTAGAAGAAATCCGAGGCCGGCGAACCCTCACCAAATCCGGCCTGGTGAAGAGAATCGAGGGACCCCGCGAGAAAAAGCTCCAGAAAAGTTTCTAAGTCCGCTCGTAGAAAAGGTGACCGGGAGCAACCGCGAAAGTCAAGCCGCCTGCCTTCAACCGCGTGTCCGCCTGGATCCTGGGTTTGCTCCGCTGGAATGCTCCAGAGGTCGAACCGCAAAAGTTTCTAAGTCCGAACGTAGAAAGGTGACCGGGAGCTCATCGCAAGGCAAGCCGGTGAACCCTCACCGAATCCGGACTGGCTGGGAGCTTCGAGGGACCTCGCGAGAAAAAGCTCCAGAAAAGTTTCTAAGTCCGAAGGTAAAAACTGTGACCGGGACCTTCCGCGTGGGGTATCCACTCAGGGCTCCATCGCGGTCGGCCTGAAACTTTGACTTTGGGTCGGTCTATCTTGAGCCTGTATCCCAATATGGTGCTGTAAGTTTCTAAGTGCTATATTTTGCTAAATCTTTGAAAATTCATATCTCCGGTTCCCTATATTGGATTTTTGTCGTTTTGGTGTCATTTTAAAGATGAAAATATGTCCTATTTTTATAAATTGGTGTTGGATTTTTAATATGTGTTGTGTCTTAATTATTTACTGAATTGGTGTTTTTAAATGCTTTACATACCTGTCTTTGAAGTTAAGCCTGCCTGCTCGCAGCCACGTTACCAAGGGTTGAGCATGGGAATAATTTTCTAAGACCTATGCTGAGTCCTATCATGTGCTAGTGGCCTTATTGCCAGTGGCAGACCTACATTTGCCCCTACCAATAATCCACTTTCCAACAGTTATAAATTAAAAAGGGAGAAACAGAAAGACAAACATTAGAATGTTGCGACAGAAGGCTTATACCAGCCATTATTAGCCCTGAGTCAGTTCATTGTCTTCAATGGAGCTCCCAACATTCCACTGTTCTAATATACGAGGGAACATCAGCGGGTGACAGAAGGAGGACAATGAGCTCTCAACTAGAGAAGCTGCTGCTTGGTTTTAGTTTATGGCTTGCTTGGAACCTATATAAAAATACCTCAACATTTTTGATTTCCTAAAAGTAATGTGTAATATGAAACTTGTTCTCTGAACAACGTACTAAAACTAAATGTACATGTTATGCTTGATAACTCTGAAGACCATTTCGGGTCTAGTGTATACAACATAAAACTGCTAATGAATAAATCAGGTCCCGTGGAAGTAAACATGAAGTGAGAAGGAGCCTACGGCAGGCCCATCCTTATACTGCGAAGGCTTTGAAGAAGAGAAGCAACACTTGCCAGAGCTCTTGAACTACATACCACGCTTAGGATGAATCTAGGGTGTGTTTTAGCAGGACTGTGGCTGCATTGTGGCAGCCTAGTGCCCAAGGTCAGCTGGCTATCAGCTGGTTCTTTCCAAGTAATGACTCTGGACTACAAAGCCATAAACAGCTCTCCCGAACTACCGCTCTATAATCCAATATGTAAACGCGTCTAATAAATAAAGAAATTGCTTTTCACTCAGTACACAGAAAGTAATGAATATTTTGAAGAGATAATGGTTTCGTGCTAATGCTTTGATTAGATAGCAAGATGACCATCGGCTAGTGTCATAAATGTGTCATGCCAGCAGCATTTAATGCTGCTAATAAATGCAATGCCGCTTTGGAAGTACTTTTAGAAAATAGGAACCCTTGCAATAGCTTACTTAGCTTGGGATGACAGAGTGTCTTCGCATTTCCTTACTGTAGTTGTCCCGCCCACTCCTCCTAGGCTTAGAATTTAGGAAAGTAGTCCCCTAAGCCTTGGTCCATCTGGATATTGCCCTGTTGCTCTGTTGCTGTATCCTCAGTGGTTATGTTGTGCTGCTGATTGCCGGTGGTGGGCACCAGCCAGGGACCGAAACTTATTTTACATCATCACACTTTGAGCAAAATTGAGAAAAACAGACAAGGGTGAAGAATGGAAGCCGGGAAAGAGAGGAAAACGGTGAGAAAGTGAGAAAAAAGAACCTGTAACAGTGAGTGAAAGAGGCAGGAAATGGAGAGTGGTGGAATTAAGAGGCACGAGGTGGATTCAGCACAAGGCAGCCTTAGTGTTTGGCAATCTCGACATTTGGCAGCTATGGCGGCACTTATTTCTTTATGAATATATATTTATGTATGCATTTATTGCAAATCCTGCCAAGTTCACGAAATCGAAGCATTTTGGACACGTTGTGGTTTCACGTGTAGGATTTAACACTCCTCATTGTACTTCTGTCTGTCACTTAAGTGGTTGTGAAGCAGCCTGTCTAGCGATAAGTACAGTCATGCAATAACTTCAACCAATTCACTTTATTGGAATGGACCAGTTGTGTTTATTGCCCGATAAATAACGTGACATCCTGTGAAAAGCTGCACTAAATCCTTTAACCCATTGTTTGCAGGAAGACAATGAACATAATGAGAGCTCAGTCACCCGGGAGGCGCCCTACACTACGGGGCAGATTTACAAGAAAGTGACGCATCTGTACAGATGCGTCACTTTCCCTGCGCCACCCTTAGAAACCCTTGCGCCACCATAGATGCGCCATATTTACAATACGGCGCACTATGGCGCAAGGATTGACAGATGCGTCAGAAATTCTGACGCATCTGTTGGCGGAAAAGTCACGCATTGCTGGAGTCGTGTCGCAAGCACGAAGCAACTCCAGCAATGCGTGTTGAGGCCTATTCCCACTACACTGCGTCACTACTTACGCCTGCTTGAAGCAGGCGTAAGGTTTTGACGCAGTGGCGTCCTAAAAGTGGCGCAGTGAAATCTTGTAGATTTCACTGACTCACTTTTTCGAGGCCTTCCTGCGTGGGAACGCCCACCCTGCATACATTATACCTGACGCAGGTATAATGTGACGCAGGGCTTTACAACGTGACGCATCTCCCTAGATGCGTCACGTTGTAAATAGGCCGCATTGTTTGCACCGCTGTTGCGTCAAAAAAGTGACGCAACTGCAGCGCAAAAGTCACGCAAGGGGCTTGTAAATCTGCCCCAAAATATTTATTTTGCTAATTTTTCTTGTGAAGTATAGAATACATGACAGTCTACCATATTCTCGCAAATAAAAAAACACATTCTAAACGCAAAACAGTGTTAATGGAATGACGTTTGGAGATAGAAAATACAGTCACAAAAAGAGAGGTTTTAATTTGGCGGACATCTTTAGAATGTTGCACCCTCTCAGAAACTGCTGTTATCTTTCTGGCTGCCCTGAATCACCTCCCTGTTTAAGGTTTACGTTTGAAAGAGTCCTTTGGGCAAGTTGAAATAAATGAAGGACCTGACAAACAGCCTTCCTGCTCTGTGGATGCTGATCAGCTGCTGCACCTCAAAAAAAAAGAGCAAGAGGCTCACAAGCAGTGATGCAAAGTTCTCTATGGAAGTGGAAGATGTTTTAGACAGGGGATTGTCTCTGAGAAGACAGAGGCAGTCACATGCGAGAGGACATCCTCCCTTCTCTTCAGCATTTCCCTAAGGCTGGTGAACTCCCAATTCTCCAGTGAAAGCGTGCCTCACTTTTTACACTAGCTACTAACCACAACAAATGACTGAGAGAAACAATTACATGAAAGTTGACGTTGATGTGGGTGTATGGCGAAAAATGGAAACCATTAAAAAATAACCGTAGACTTTTTCATGAGCCTGGAAAGGCATGGATCAGATTCACAAGTACACACGGTCGAAAGGAAATGGTGGATTGCAGTAAGACACAAAAATGTACTTTGTCCGCCTGTAACAATTAGAATATTGCAGCCCTTTTTCTCCAGATGCAGATGCTGAGGAAGAGGTATTCACCTTTGACTTGCGGCCTGCTGTGATAAAGTCTGTGTCCACCTTTTACCTTACACATCATGATGACAATACCACTTAAACAGAGATTGGCCCACAGTACATGCAATTAACAATGCAACCTTTAAATTACACTGTGGCTGTTCATCATTATGGGCACCAAGGCTCTGCACCCTCCTTTTTGCAAACATGACGAGTGTCTGTCAGATTGAACAAAGGTCAGCCTGACAGACACTCACCATGACCTATGACAATCTCCCGAAGCATGCACAGCCTACAAAACCGCCATGACAGAACACCACCAACTCATCAGCACCACGAAGAAGAACTTCTTCCAGGACAGAATCCTCTCCAACTCCCGCAACTCTTCAGCATCATACAAGAATTCACCAAAACCCCCCAGCAACTCCTCCAATGTCCCGACCTCCCAGGACCATTGCAACAAACTCGGTTCCTACTTCCATCTCAAGATCAGGACTCTCTACGATGCGTCAACCGGCAACACAACCCAGCCTACCCTCACCGCCTGGACCTCTGTCACCACAGAAGACACCACCAAGACCATGAGAAGCATACACTTAGGAGCCCCCACCGACCCCTGCCCGCCCCACATCTTTCACAGAGCCACCTCTGCCTTAGCACCCGAACTACGATGCACCATTAACTGCTCCCTCAGAACAGCCACATTCCCCGAGAACTGGAAACATGCAGAAATCAAGCCCTTCCTCAAGAAGCCCACTGCAGACCCGACGGACCTCAAGAACTACAGACCCATCTCTCTCCTCCCCTTCGCTGCCAAAGTCACTGAGAAGATCGTCAACAGCCAGCTCACAAACTTCATAGAATCCAACTCGATCCTCGACTCATCCCAATCTGGATTCCGCAGCAACCACAGCACTGAGACCACCCTCCTAGCTGCCACGGACGACATCCGCACCCTCCTTGACCAAGGCCACATGGCTGCCCTCATCCTACTAGACCTCTCAGCAGCCTTCGACACCGTCTCCCACCGCACACTAGCTGCCAGACTCCATGACGCCGGCATACGGGGAACCGCCCTTGACTGGATCCACTCCTTCCTCACCGGCCGAACCCAAAAGATCACGCTCCTGCCCTTCCTCTCGGAACCCACGGAAATCAGCTGCGGAGTGCCCCAAGAATCCTCACTTAGCCCCACGCTCTTCAACATATACATGGCCCCTCTCGCCACCATCGTCAGAAATCACGGACTCAGCATAGTATCATACGCTGACGACACACAGCTCATCCTCTCCCTCACCAACGAACCCGACATCACCAGACACAGCTTCCAGAAAGGAATGAAAGACATTGTCGCCTGGATGAGCAACAGCTGCCTTAACTTAAGCTCAACTCAAAGAAAAAGGAAGTCCTAGTTCTCGGACCCACCCCCTCTGCATGGGACAACATCTGGAGGCCCACTGCCCTCGGCAACCCTCCCACACCCACAGACCACGCCCGCAGCCTTGGCATCATACTCGACTCCTCACTCTCCATGAACTGTCAGATCAACGCCATATCTTCCGCATGCTTCAACACCCTCCGCATCCTCCGCAAGAACTTTAGTTGGATCACCCCAGAAATCAGGAAGATCATCACCCACGCACTCATAACCAGCAGACTGGACTACGGGAACGCACTCTACACCGGAATAAACAAATCTCTACTCAACAAACTCCAGACCATCCAGAATGCCACAGCCAGACTCGTCCTCGGCATCCCGCAGCAACACCACATCTCCCAGCACCTACGAGAACTCCACTGGCTCCCCGTCGATAAGAGAGTGACCTTCAAGCTCCTCACCCACGCCTACAAATCCCTCCACAACATCGGATCCCAATACCTCAACGAAATAATCTCCTTCTACACACCCAAGACCAAGAGAAGCCTCCGCTCCGCCGATCTTGCCCTGCCGAAATCCCACGCATCCGCAAAGCGGGGGGGGGGCGAGCCTTCTCCTACATCGCAGCCAAGACTTGGAACAAACTCCCCCTCAGCATCAGACGAGCCCCCACACTGCAAGCATTCAGGAAGAGCCTCAAGACCTGGCTCTTCGAATGAGACGGAGCTGCTCAAACCCACCCCCCCCACAGCGCCTTGAGACCCTCACGGGTGAGTAGTGCGCTTCACAAATCCCTGATTGATTGAGTTGCTTTACATGTGCCAATGCATAGGCTCTTTGGCTAGAACAAAGGTTTGCCAGGCTGAAGATCTCACAGCCCTGAGAGACATAATCAGCTTGGAAAAGTCCTGCAAGCATACTCCCCCTCATGATGAGGGGAAGCATCACTGATAGACTCAGTCTTGGCGTTTCTGGTTTAAGCCCAGAAGTGCCCAGTGCTGACTGTCAATCAATGATGCCTCACACCAGCCTTTCTCAACTCTTCACAGAGTAGAGTAGGATCAGCAACTCTTCCTGAACCCACCACACTCTGTGATGTTTTAGAGAAGGCCCTCCTCTCATTCGCTGACCCAGGACACGGTTAGCCAATGAGATTAGGTGGCGGATTCTTCCATTTATTTCCTTTTCCCCCAAAGCCTGCAGCTCCATCACAACCTTCATGCTTCATTCTCCCACCACTGGCTGGTCCTGCTGTTACCCTCCAATGCCCAGTAAGTGCTTATTGAATGTTTGAGTGCATGTGTTTATGAATGTATGTGTATTTATGCATGCGTGCTGTGAATGGGTGTGTGCAAATCAGTCTGTGTATGTCCTTGTAAATGCTGCGTGAGTACATATGCATGCTTGTGAAGGGTTGGGTGTGAGTATATATGCATGCTTGTCAATGGAAAGGGCGTGAGTAAGTATACTGTGGATGGGTGGGTATGAGTACATGTGCGTGCTTGTGAATGAATGGCTGTGAGTGAGTGTGCTTGTGGATGGGTGGATGTGAGTATGTGTCTGTACTTGTGAATGGGTCGGTGTGAGTGACCTTCTGGGAAAATCTTTGGGTCTCCACACTTATTATTTTACAAATGAAGTACTGTCTGTAAGGATAATGACCCACCGCATGCCTGGCCTGTAGATGGCTTGGATAGCAAATATCTATTTGTACGATGTAAACCTTCAGATGTGAGGCTCCAAAGTTGACTCAACCGTTCTTCCGTTGTAACTAGAAGTATAGTCTGTCCAGTGACATTAACAGGAGTGATTAGTGGAACCCTGCATTATGTTCCCCTGAGAAAGGACTGTTACCTGAGGACCTAATTAGCGACATATATAAATCATTTGCTCCAACCTGCGCTTTGTCTTTGTCTCAGTTACAGAACCAGTCAATCTAGTGCCTTTAATTTGTTCTGCCTGCCTGTCACTAAGTGACGTTGCATCTCTTTCCAGGGAGGGTTGCAGTTGGCAGCAGGTGTGTGTTTTCATCACATCCGTCTGTCATTTCTTCCAGAGTTCGGCTTTTCCCCTCATCCTTGGCTGCCATGGCACTTAGAATGTGGCGGGATGGTTGCTAACGAGGACCCGAGCTCGTGTCCCCGTGGCGAGGTGCCAGTTGGGTTCCATCTGCCTCAGCAGCCTGGTGGCACAACCAGCCCCACGTAAAGGGTGCCCGTTCCGAGATGCTGACTCTTTTCGTTTCCTTTGAAATCACAATATGGTTCGAGAATCTCTTTCTGTTAAACCCTGAGTTTCAATATATACACCACACAGTACTTTTATACCTACTACTAATTACCTTGTGAGCGTCACATACCACATGAGTTGTCTCTTGACATTTCGGTATGCGTTTTTTAAAGTTTTATATACTGCGAACTCCACCCGAAGGTACTGGAGCACTTTACATGAGAGCCAGTTAACCGAAAGATCACACGGGTTATACCAGATATACACACGGTCACATTCATGTTTTTTTAGGCACGAGTAAATTAAGTGATTATCCCAGAATCACAAGATGTTGAGCCAACACAGAGACTCGAACCTGGTTCCCCAGTTCCAAAGCTGGCAGCTCTGGCCATAATGCCACATCCTCTCCCTCAATATATCATTGCCAAAATCACCGCTGCTCATGGTATCAACCAATTGAAAATAAAATGGTCCGTCGGCCCCACATAATAACAAGCATTGGCATAGCCAATAGGTCTCTCCTTTGGGACCTTATAAGTGTTTAGCCATGCAACACTTGATGTTGTTGCACCAAGGATATTGTGCTGGATAATTAAACACTTATAAGGTCCCAACGGCGAGACCTTTTGGCTATGCCAATGCTTGTTCTCAGATACCAGCTGTTTATATGAATGGTGGAGTGTACTGCCAGAAGTATTGAACCCTTTGCTTGGAAGGTAGGGTGTTTGTAATTTAAGTCCCTTTCTGATTTAATGCCATTAAAGGGAAACTTCTTTCTGAAGCTGTGTTCTACATTACACATTGTGTACTGTAGCTCCTGTCACAACCGCCTTCAAACAAATAATGGTTCTTCACTGACACTTCTAACAGGTCATTGGAGCAGTGTACCGAGCTGGGCGAAGGACTGCTGATCAAACTGTCCCAGTCTGTTTCTAGTCACCAGGATTGATGGGTGTTAAGCGTGGTCAAGGAAGCGGGTGAGGGAGAGCGGAGACAGGTGGCGAGCTGCCATGGTCAAGACACGTGAAGTACCCCGGGGCACTATGTTATGTTAGTGCGTATTTGGTATAGCGCAAGACTCTTCCCCAAAGGGGCATCTCGGCGCTGACTGTGGGATTAACATAAAAGTGATCTCCCAGGCTCTGGATGTAAACAAAACTGTGCACGACACAGATCAAGGGGAGCCAGCATGGTCTGGCACTAAGAATGGGGCAGGCAATGAGCAGTCAGGTTGTGGAACACATGGTGCAAGACATCAAAGAAGGAATAGGACCCAGGAAGCTCCAGCCATATGTATTCTATGCACAATGTCGGAGCAAGTCCCATATTTCCACTGGTGGGCTGTGGTCCAGCTAACCTTGCTTGATGATGAAAGCCATAAGCATAAATGGTTCAGAAGCCCTCAATTGTACAGATTGCTGCTTCACTGTCAGTGCATTGTAATGAAAGCACTTCTTTGACAGTACAAGCATACAGGATGGAAAGTAAAGAATGTGTTCTTGAATCCTGCAGACCAGCCCCTTTCAAGAAAGAGGAGCCTCTCTACTTTCCACCGCTACACCAATACGTAAAACCAGCCTGTATTTAGAAAAGTAAATCCCCCAGAATGCCGTGCACCAAAAAAAAAAGCGCGCGCACGTTAATTAAACCCAGATGGCCCCTGCGCGCGCTGTAAGAATCCGGCCGCGAAAGTGAAAGCAACTAAAACAAAGCTTTCAAGAGAGGAGCGGGGGCGAGCGAGCGCGGCAGCCTGCTGAGCTGACCAGACGCTCGTGCGTCATGGCCTTTTGCTTGCGATTACTCGCACGGCCGGCATGTGTTTCCAATTATTGTGCCCGAGTCTGGGCACGATAATTGGAAACAGATGCCGGCCGTGCGGGTAACCGCACAGAAAAGGCCATGACGCACGAGCGTCTGGTCAGCTTTCTGAAGCCCCTACAAGAAGTCTCGCGCTGCGTGAGCAGTGCTGCACACTGCAACGCTAGGCGCGAGACCTAAAAACATGCGTCCTGCATTCCAACACAGATGTCAGTAAACAAGGGTTGGAATTTACCATGGGACCAATCATGGGAAGTCGTGAAACTGAGTCTGAGACAACGCGGTCCTTACGAAGATGAACTTCACCAAAAGCTAATAGATGACCAAAACACGTTGGCAAAAATGGCCTTGCTACGCACATGCAGAGGTCCCAAAACCAGAAAAGTCTTTAAAGGGCTTGATTGAGAGTTGGCAGTGGTCCAGTGCACGGCCTACTCCGAGCCAAACTTGGGGGCATATTATCAAGAACGGCGTTAAAATTATCGCCGGTTTAGCGGCAGAAAACTGCCGCTAAAGCGGCGATAATGGGCTTGATAATATGCCCTGGAGAATTCAATAGAGTCCATGTTCTGGTGTGAACATGGGCTTCTATTGGAATTCTCAGAGCATATTATCAAGCCCATTATCGCGCTTTAGCGGCAGTTTTCTGCCGCTAAACCGGCGATAATTTTAACGCCGTTCTTGATAATATGCCCCTTATTTTTTAAACATTCAGAAAGGAGACGAGGTCCAGAGGAGACCCCTTCCCTTTCTGAGAATGAGTTGCCACCTCCTTTGAGGTGCTGGTAACTTCTCAATATTTTGTCACCTGAATTGCCTCGCAAAGCATCAACACATCTGATACTGAATCACAATTTGGATGAAATGCCCGAAACACGTCCCTCCCAAAATTGTGATTCGGAATAATTAAACTCATTTTGCAATTAGGTAAGCCTTTACTGAATCATAAAATGGATGTTGTGAATACCAAAAAGCCAAACAATTTGTGTTCGCAAATCATTTAATTTTGTGAATGGCAGAGTTTGTGATGGCAAAATGGCTTAGTATGTCTTAGAGCACAGGGTCTTCTCTAAATACTTAGAGTAAGAATCAAGAATTAAGGGGCATATTAGCAAGAATGGAGTTAAAATTATCGCCGCTTTAGCGGCAGGAAACTGCCGCTAAAGTGGCGATGATGGGCTTGATAATATGCCCTTGAGAATACCAATAGAAGCCCATGTTCTGCTGTGATCCTGGGCTTCTATTGGAATTCTCAAGGGCATATTATCAAGCCCATTATCGCCGCTTTAGCGGCAGTTTCCTGCCGCTAAAGCGGCGATAATTTTAACGCCGTTCTTGCTAATATGCCCCCAAATGCCTAGACACAGTTTGGGGAAATCCACACAAGAGTACCCGAAGAGTAGGGGAGATTTGGTCTAGAGGTAGTAGGGGGCAATGTTAAGTTGCTATCAGGTGGGTGTGTTTGCCTTACCATATGTACTTATCTTGTCTGCCTTTCTGTAGGTTCTAATAAAAATCAATAAAAAATACTCAAACTAAAGATGATTGAAAATTTTGAAAAGCCAGGGGAAAATACTGACAGTGCAAAGCTAAGGCATGCATGCCACAGGGAACACTAGCACCCAGACACACAACAGAATACAAACACACACACACACAGCTTTGTGGTGCTAACAACAATAGTGTTTGTCTGGTTTATTTAAAAACAAAACCATATGGATGCAGCCACAAAATATACATATCGCCTAAATGATGCTACCAACACCAACACCTGACATAAAATGTCGCCTTTGTGTTGCATGACAGCCTTATATTGTTAGGCATTGTTACACACTCTCAAATGAGTTTTCACACTTACATGTAATAAAAAATATAAGCAAAGGCGGCTGCTGCCAATCCGACCTCGGGGGTGGGGCGCAGTGTGGAGAAAAAAACTAATAAAAATAAAAAACATACACTTACCTTTTCGCGCCCGGCCACTGCGATCTTCTGCTCCCACGCCACGCTGCTCCTCTGCTCCTGCGCCACGCTGCTCCTCTGCACTCCAATACCCAGGAGCACAGGCTCCCAGACTTCCCATGCAATCCCAATGTTGCTCTCCTGCTATTACTCCCAGCATGAGAGCAGCGCTGAGATTGGGTGGAGCGGGCCGGTCTCACACCCCATCAGGGAGTGGGAGCCTGTGCCCTGAGCACTGGGGATATCTCCAAGGGAACAGCCTGGCGATATCCAAGTGCGCATGTCGGTTTGGCTGGCCGAGGACGGCTGGACAAACTGACATGCGCACTTTCAGTGCATACCACCACTCCTCCCCCTGCTGCTGACGCGATATGGCCCGCCCCATCCTAGACTTGCGGATTAGAAGTCAAAAAGAAAATGACACTAAAATTGTTTTGTCATTTTATTTTTCTTCTGCCTGCTGCGTTTTAGCAGCGGGGTGACGCTCCTCCACCATTGTGGAGGATCCGCCCCTAATATAAGCTATTTATAATTCATTACCACATTGTCAAACCAATGGAAGAGCTCCAATAACAATTTCTTGAACAAGCGTACATCAAGGAAGAGTTATTTTCAGATTTTTCAATCTCAGGCAAACCTCACATAGGACTGACTCTGCACCAGCCCCAACCACCTTTAGGAAATGCCAACCTTTGAAGAGGTCGTCTGACATCCCAGTTGGCCAGTACACTTCTCAGTCATAGCTAAATGGATTTTATGAGGGCCTGATCTGGTAATTATCTTTAGAGCAACTATATCATCCTGTGGGGAAACCCAAGTTAGGATTTCACAAAGCTGGCAGAAAGGTCGTGGTAAATCATGTCCATCAGGGGCTGTATTACACATTGTGCCCTGGGGGCGCAACCGGCGTTTGTGCCCGCTTCGCACACCCCGGGGCACTTTGGTAATACAGAAGGGACTGCAGACATTTGTGGGGCCCCTTTTGTAATACCGATAGCACTGGCGCACATAGAGTGCCAGTGCTATCTTCTGGGGGCGTTCCCTCATTTGCATGTGGGCGTGCACCATGCAAATGAGGGAATCCCTTTGCCTCTGTGCCCACGCAGTATTACAGATGTGGGAGCAGAGGCAAAGAAGCTCTCAGGAGGCACACTGTCAGTGCACTCCCTGAGAGCAGCCCTCTGGAGGGGGGAAAGGGGTCCTATGGACCCCCCCAGACATCCCCATGCAGGCAGGTGAAGTCACTGACTGCACCTGCCTGCAAGGGGATCTCTAAACCCCGTTCAAACTGCAGGCGGGTTGCGGCATGCACTGTGAAAACATGGAGCGGATTTAAAGCAGCCACTTGTTTTTCACATGAATGCGCTGCCCCAGGGTAGTGCGAGTTTGCGGCTGCCCTGAGGGCAGCGCATTCATCATAATACAGAGCACTTTCCTTCCTTGCGCTGGGTGCACCTTTTTTAAAGGTGCGCCCAGCGCAAGGAAGGAAAATGCGCTGCATGTATAATGTGGCCTCTGGTGTGCAGAGAAGATGGTGTTGCATCATACCCGTCTAAGGGTATCACTGCCAGCATCACACTGAGGAGCTACAGATACACACATTTATCTGTAGACCAGGAGTAGGGACAGATCGGCCATTTTGCCCCTCTGCGGTTTCGCTGGTACGCTGAAGGCTAGGGGGGCTGCTTTCAGACCAAGATGGGCTGACATGGCCCAACGACGCCACTAACAGCCCCATTCTAGTCATGGCCTCTTGGAGTGCGGGCTGGTTTGGACATTTTTCACAAGGCTGATTTTGGTTTCCAACCCGGCCATAACCAGGAGTCACTAATATATCCTATATATCTGACGCTGTGCCACCCGCAGTCCGCCCACTGACCAGGGGCAAGCTGAGCTAAGCGAAAGCACAGCTGTCACGTGGCCCCCAGGCCGAGCTAGAATGGAAACACTTTACTCTGGAAAGCAATACGGGGTGGAGAAGTCAAAAGAGGCTGGTCCGGGGCTGTCAACATATAGTTTGCCCATACATATTTTTACAACGTTTACCTGCAAAAGAGATTTACATAGACAAATGCAATAATAAATGTATCTGGCTTACTCTATTTGCGCAAACATGCTACATTTTACAACTCGGCGTATTTTGTCACTTAACACAAACATCCATATCTAGTGGAAACAAACGCACTCCATCCCCTGGGAGGACACAGCAGCAGTCTCTCGCCCTTGAGGTGTTACAAGTAGAAGAGCGCTGTGGATGTCTGGCACTGTTGTCACCCGAGTCAAAAACAATCTGAATGTGGCAGCAGTAATAGTAACAACTTTAACCCTATAAAATAAACACCCACGTATTACTAATCTACTACCTATTTACATCTGATCTTTGTTTCCAGAGTTGCGTGCTACTCACTGTAAAGCGCTTCAAGGCCTCATCAGGGGTAATAAGCGCTACATAAATACAATTTACTTGTAATTATCACAGTAGCTGGCAGGTCTCGGCATGACCCATTGGTCATGCTACGACTTATCTACAAGGCCACACCCTCCCAGCTGATATTTAGTTGGCTGCTAAACCTTTCACTAGGTGCGGATTAAACATTAAACCCCCCACAATTCTATCTATCTTTGTAGCAGCTGGACTCGCAGCAAGCTAAGCTCTTGGCTTTACATTGATGCCCGGGCAGTAAAAAGAAAAGCAAAAAATCTGCATGATGCCTACACAGCAGGTCTCTAGTCTACACCCTTCTGAGCAATCACTCCCTCCCGCCCCCTGAACATCTGCATGCGCTCTCCCGAGCCGGACACTTAACCGGAAGTGAGGCACACGGCTTAGTGCCAATATCGGCAACACTCACCAGCCCTCCCGCAGCAACATATATGTAACAAAATAAGCAGACAAGACAACTTTTTGGTGGGAAAAATTGCTGCAGGTTTATTAGCATACCAAATATGCCAACATGGTGGGTTATCTTACAGGCGATCCGAAGGCAAGCCACCCCTCGCGGCCTACCACCTGATGGGCCAACTTGCATTGTGGCCTTAGCCAATCGGTGCTTAGCGGTTGTGGTGAGGGGATAGCCCCTCCCACTTCCGGTGAACCATCGGTCCACCCTATTACTCACGCCCCCTACGAGGGGCGGAGCGTTCAAGCGACCCCGGTTGTACAGGTTTCCAACCGCCCGTAGGACAGACGGGGCGCCGTCGCACCCCAGGGTCCACCGCGCAGACTTCCTGGGGATATTAGGCCTCAGCACCCTTTGTGCTCCTGAAGAGGGTACCCCTGAGTACCTTTCCGCCTCTGGATCGCCCTGTAACTCCACCTGCAACACAAATAAAGAGGATTAGAAGAACCTTCCCTCCCACCCTAAATACGCCGGGTAAGCGGTAGGGAGGGAAACGGCGTCAGGGTGAGGGACAAAGAGGCCGCCAGGTGGGCGGAGGAGGCACATATACCCCTCCCCTCACCTCGGCCGGAAGTGACGCACGGGACCCCGAAGGGGTCACCGGACACTAGGCTGTCCAGTGTGCCATCCTGTGGCACTAAAGGGGCCGCCCTCTTATGAGGGTCCCCTGCGGGGATGTGTCGGTCAGCCCGCAGAGGTATGGGTGCGCACAGGGGAACTTCCAGCATTCTCCTTCAATGGTGCCAAAAACACGCGCGGCTTCTGATTGGAACATGCGTGCAGTGGCTCTTTTCAGACCAAATTAGGCACCCCTCAAAGACGTTCAACAATTACACACTCTTTTCGCCATCTTTAGGGCTCCTCTGTAAAGAAATTGGACAGACGGCTGTAACACCAAACACTTCAAAGTCAGACGAAAATAAACTTTGAGCACATGCTCTGGTGCTCACATTTGAGTATTTGTCCTCACTTCCGGATTAGTACATTAGTAAACAATTATCCTCTGTCCAATTGAATCCTTCTAGACCCTACCATTTGTGCTTTGTTCCTCACCCATAGCGCACTAGTTCCTTTATCCCTACACATTTACGTGACAGGGTATTGCTCACTGGGTTATGCACCTGCTACAAAGGTTCTTGTTTGACCTGCAGATTGGCAGACGCCTGTCTCGTCAGGACAGTCTCCGATTTTCGTCCTAAAATGAATAACATGTCTGCAACTGAGTTTGGTTGCGACATATTGATGAAAGCACTGAGGTCTAGTTTAGTGTGTGATGCTTTGTGCCTAGTTTGCCAGCATAAAACAGCACAAACTGCTCAAGTGACCAAAAGAGGTAGGATTCCAGAACGATAAGTTAGGAAAAATGTTGGGAACATACAGGGGCGGCTCCTCCATTAGTGCGAGAAGCAGAAACATAAAATGGTATTTTAAATACCATTTTATGTTTCTGCTTCTCGCGCTGAGAGAAAGCAGAATGGTATGCCTGGTTTGGGGCGCGCGGGAGGGTATGCCTGGTTGGGGGCAGGCGGGTTGGGGAGGAGTGGCTTGCCCACTGTTGTGGGCCCTGACTGTTTGGTCGGCCCTCTGGGGCCGACCAAACCAGTCATGCGCACTCTACATTTTCTTTATGTAGGCTGTATGCAGCCTACATAGAGAAAATGACCTCCCTACAGGCGCCCAGCTGGGCATTGTCCGCACCAATCACAATGCTGCCATTGCAGCGTTGTGATTGGCTTAGGGGAGGGGAGGGAGGATGCCTGCTTCCTGTTCTCCTGAAGCAGCAGGAAAACGTGGGACCCGGCCAGCAGCGGAGGCGGTGCAGGACCCGGTGAGGTACTTTTAAAAAAAATTAATCCCCCCCGCGCGAACCCCCGCGTGACCCCCCCCCGCCCACCCACCCGCGAGTCATGCGAGCCGCGACTGGGAACATAGACAAGTAATTCTACAAGCAAACAGCTGCTGAAGTCTGACTGTGAGATGTACTGAATTACCAGGATAACTCCCTGCATCACCAGTTTCACAACTGTGCAGAGGAGAAAAAAATGCCTTGATTACTAATTGTTAATCTTCATTACTCGAGTTTGACGTTCCTTGTCATAGCCCTTCCTTCTCTCTCCGATTTTGTACTAATCCCAACCACAGTGGTTGGCTTTGGTATAGATCAGGAAAAGGAAAGGGTATAAGAGGCCTTTTATAGAGGCAGGAAGGGGAGGAGATACCCTTGTTGGTATAGTATACATAACTATAAATATTGGCATAAAAGGTTTTGATTACAGGGTAAGGTATGCAGTTCTATCTCATGATCAAGGTAAATCACACTTTGTGATGGTGGACAGAGTACTCTGTCGCAAAAGAGACAGAGTAATAAAACTTTCAAACCCTTGGTCCGCTCGCCTCTTATAGAGATGGGTAGAGCTTAAGTATTCCATCGATGGAGCTCCCATTAGTTCCATCAACTGAATACTTTCTGTGACTGTCCAACAGAGTAGGGGCCATCAGAGGAATGGCATAACACCGTCCATTCTACCTACGGTGGGAAGGGTTCTGCCTTTTTTTCCTGTCTACCTCCACCAGGAAAAACCTAGCAGTGAGGGACAAGAAGAAAACCAAACAGACCCCCACACCCCGGGAGAAAACTTTGAGGCTGTGATCAATACCTTTTTGTTTTTCAAAAACAAACTTTAACTTTATGAGTTTGTTTTTAAAAAATAAAAACTTTTGAAAAGTTTGACAGCCGGTCGTCAAGGCTAACGGCATCATCTGTCAAACTTTCCTTCATTGACAGGAACCACCTTGACCGCCGTTCCTGTCCTTAAAAAGAGATGTCTGTGGAGCCGGTGGACATATCTAAATTTGGCAATCAAAGGACACTTGGTATGGCTGAGGTAATGTCCTCTTCCATCCCGACAGGGTAAACGCAATCCGCTAAACTCTAGATCAGCCTCTTAGGACTGGGCCAAGGAAGATGGACGAGGAGGCAATGTTCCGAGCCCCAAGTGCTGGGTATTTTTTTCCTCTCAGAACAGATACCGGTAAGTCTGTAATTGCTTCCATAATTCTAAGGCAGGAGAACATTTGGCACACGCGTGCCATTATTTTGGATGCCATGCTTCGCTGCCGCAGATGAGCTAGCGGACGAAAAGCCAGATTTTGACAACGTATTAAACCCTGTCCTGGAACATTTGCTGTGCCTGCAGCAGTGCTTTTTCTGAGTGAATAATTCTCCCGCTCACGATGCTTCTCTGATGGATGCTTCTTGACAAGTCAATGCCTCTGTCTGGCTGTGGAGGGAGGTAGGCCTGCCTCAGTTTGTCAATTCTGCTGACTGCGGCGTGTTTTTCCCGGGCCTCTGTGTTAGGAAGGTGGCAGTGTATTTCTTCTGATGCACTTGGCTCTATCGTTTTAACATACTTAGGACTCTACAGTATTACATGTTATTGATCTCTAACCCAAATCCATTGACAGACCAATGCTTTCTGTAGCTGCCCCGAAAGACCTCTTTCTTGGCATGCCCTTCAAGTGCTCTGTCATCATTCAAAGTACATGTCTATAGAGGTGGATTAGCCCAGAGGAATACTGGGAACATTTCTGACATGCATGTCCTCTGAAAGTGAAGATTTAGGGCCTTATTTAGAGCTTGACAGAGGGGAAGATCACACAAAAAGTGGCATTTGTCCTGGACACCGGTATTTAGAGTGCCATTGGAATCAGCGCACTCATGATCGCCATCAGAAGAAGCACCATTGACAGAACTAAGGCTGAGGCCTCCACTCTGGCTGTTGTGGAAGGACCCGGATTAACCCACAGCTCGAATTGAGTCTGGGAGTCTAACTGGTTTGCACTCATTTTTTTTACTGTTACCCAAGTATTTATTGTGAGCATTTCTACCAAGAAGAAGAATGAGCATAACGTTCCCTCGTATCACGCTTCTGCATCACCCAACAGACATGGTCATTCCTTGGAGGCTGTTTTGCCAATGTAGAATGTTTGCAATTCAACTGGCTGCTGTAACTGTAGTGCACATTACAGCCCAGGATGCGGCATACTATGCAGCATCTTCAACACACTTCTGCCTAGTATTTGTCGTACTCTGCTTTGGAGCATGGTATAATGTGGCACTGCCATGGCTTTGTGGTGCCAGACTGGCCATACAGAAGCGCAGGAGATTGAAGAGTAGCATAGGATAAGCATACCAGCATCTAAGGGAGTGATGGAAGCGCTCCTGCTTATTGCCATGTACATTTTTAGATATAGTATCAGGGTCATAATAGAGGCTCCCAGTCCCCTTGGTGCCGGGGGCGGGTGTGGTGCAGGATTTCTTGTTTTGGATGGGTCCTTCACCCTCTAAGCCATCCCATTGCAGACCTTGTAGAATGTGTGTAATGGCATGGAATAAGAAATAGTTAAACGCCCGGGAAAACCACTCTGCTTTACCAAGCAGACCCCTGTAGTGTGGAGGGGGAGGGGCGCAACCGTTCAGAGGGCTACCATTGAGCCCATTCTGCAGGGGGCCCCATCATGTTGCGTTACACCACTGCACAATATATAGTTTCAAGTAAACCAGGCGGCAAGGAAGAGAACTGCAAAGGCTCTTATTTTGTTTGAGAGGAAAACAGAGGAGAACATAGTCAGTTTACAACGGTAAACAGCGTTTACTTCGCATGCGATACTTCGCATGCCATTACAACGCGGTCATTACAACGACCGCGTTGTTAGTTCACATACCTTTACTACGCAAGTCGGAACAACGACTTGTGTTAGGGGGGAGAAGGTGTTGGATTTAAAATCCAACACCTTCCCTAGGATCGCACAGACTGGAGTTGGAATAGTAAATTATACTATTCCAACATCCAGCGCCCTTACTGCAATTCGTTGTTCCGAATTGCGTAGTAAAGGTATGAGAACTAACAACGCGGTCGTTCTAACGACCGCGTTGTAATGGCATGCGTACTAAACGCATGCTAAGTAACAAGTGCTATTCGTTTACAACCCTAGGTACATTTGTTAAGAATGCCTCCACAAATGCTGCTATTTCCCAAAATGTTGCACTTTATACTGCCTTAATTACATGCTTCATTTTAACCTGCTTAAATGATCCCTCCCCTTTAACACATTTTCCCTGTCACGTCGCAATTGCTGTTCATTTCTAAAACTCAGCCTGCGGGCCCTTTTCTTTCCCTCTTTTGTCCAAATCTTCCCTCTTCAGTTCTCCCTAGTGCTTCAAAGCTTTTATTTATCAGTTGATGAGCAAAATATCAGGAAAAGGCAGGCAGACTCTTCTCTTAAGCTAGATCGATGAAATTCAGGCTGTATGGAGAGGTGCCAGGCACATTGTCTTCAGAGAGACATTGCAGAAGGTGTGCTGGTGAGCCTGCTGATGAACCTGCTGAGGAGCATCCTTGAGTTGCATGTGGGAGTCTGAGAAATAAGGCCCCTGGCCCACTTCCTTGGTGTAATAGTTGGTACAATTGCCTCTTGCTGTTGCTTGCACGCCTCCTTCCCTCAAAACTCTTCTGTCCACCTCCTTGTAAATTAGGGAGTGGTAGGTGTACCGCGCATGGCCCTCCCCAAGGCCTGGCTCTGTTATTACAATGGCACTGATTGTCGCTGGCCTGCTATATCCTCCCTCAGATCATCAGCGATCACACCTCCACAGAGGGAGGGGGCAACAAGATTAGGAGTATTAGGGAGAAATGGGATGTAGAGTGATAGCTAGAGTGGCAATTTTGTATATCGGGCAGGTCTCTCCTCAACTGAACTCTATGCCCTTATTATTATTAAAATTATCATTATTATTATTATAGGCAAGTAAAAAGTCTGGCTGAAATGTTAGTAAGCTCCTCCTTTAATAAAAAATTAGAGTGCATATCGATCGTTTGATGTTTTTTATGTTACATTAAATCATCTTGAGATGCTTTTCTATGCATTGAGACCTCCTGGCCAGAGTCCCGCTCTCCGCCCAAGCAGGTCCGCTGTTTCGTCGCCTGCCGCTGCCCCCAACACCTCTCTCCTTGGTAGGTGTTCGAGGCCCTCCTCCACCCGCAGGCTCCTGCCTGAGCCTCATCCCTGGTGGTCCAGTAGGGGAGCCGTGCTCTTTTGCTGTTCCACTATTGTCTGTCTGCGTTGTTGTGCCCGGTTTTTCTTTGTGTCTTTTGTCTGTCTCTTTACTGTAATTTAATTGTAATTTTTGTTCCTGTTTGTATGTGACTCTGTGTTTGCCCTTTTTACTAGTTTTTTGTGCCTCTGCCCTTGTTTTTGTCCTCCGTGCCCTTTTCCCGCCGCTGCTCCCCCACAGCCCCTCCCCCCTGCCGTTCCCACCTCCCAGCTGCGCTTCCCTCCCCCCTTCCCTACTTAATGGCGGCCGCTGCTCAGGTGTATCAGCAGGACCTCTGACCACCTGGCCAGAGTCCCGCTCTCCGCCCAAGCAGCTCTGCTGTTGCGTTGCCTGCCGCTGCCCCCAACACCTCTCTCCTTGGTAGGTGTTCGAGGTCCTCCTCCACCTGCAGGCTCCTGCCTGTGCCTCATCCCTGGTGGTTCAGTGGGAGAGACTTGCTCTTCTGCTGTTCCACTATTGTCTGTCTGCGTGGTTGTGCCCGTTCTGTCTCTTTACTGTAATTTAATTGTAATTTTTGTTCCTATTTGGCTGTGACTCTATGTTTGCCCTTTTTACTCGTTTTTTGTGCCTCTGCCCTTGTTTTTGTCCTCCGTGCCCTTTTCCCACCGCTGCTCCCCCACGGCCCCTTCCCCCTGCCATTCCCGCTCCTGCCTTCCAGCTGCGCTTCCCTCCCCCTTCCGTACTTAATGGCAGCCGCTGCACGGCCGCCCCGCAGGCGCGCTGAAGGCAAGCCCATCTGCGCCATCCGCGACCCGACTGCGACCAGCGCCAGAGACCCTGGATCTCCGACCACTCACTGCTACGACACAGCTGCACTCCTTGCACTCAACCCCGGGATAAACAACAACTGCCATCTGTCTACACCTAAGTCCACCCTCGGCCAGTTCTCCCGCCGACACTGCTGTCGAACCTTCACCACCCTCCGCACCCCCACAGCTGTCACCCCCATGCCGAACGCCAGCACTCCCAAAGCCCTGAGGTGCATCCTCCTCAACGTGCGCTCCCTACACAGACATGCCATAGAGATCTGGGACCTCCTTGACACCATCTCGCCAGTCGTCGCCTTCTTCACAGAAACCTGGACCAACTCCACCTCTGCCCCTGACATTGCCACCGCCATCCCCGACGGATATAAGATCCAGAGGAAAAACCGGCCCAACCGCCCAGGAGGAGGACTCGCCATCGCACACAAGAGCTCCCTCCGACTCACCACCTCCAGCACGAGCGACTCCCCGTCCACCACCGAACACCTCCATTTCCAGATACAGACCAGCATGATAACTACCCTATGCGGCACCCTCGCCTACAGCCAGCCCCGACCTCGAACCACTTTCACCTCTACCATCGCCGACCTCATCGCACCCCACGCCATCGCCTCCATGGACTACTTTTTTTATTTTATTTATAAAGTTTTATATAGCGCGAACATGACCCAAGCGGGTATCAGGGCGCTTCACATAATGATGAGGGTAACAGAGAGGGAGACAGGTGGGTGAAACAACAATCTGACAGTGCAGGATAAACGGGTAAACAAGAATACCGTGGTATCAGAACACCACATAAATAAAGTAAATACAGTAAAGGAGCAGACGTGTGAGGAGGGGGCCTCAGCGCATTGTTTTCGGGGGAAGTAGGTACATTACAAGTTCAGAACGTATGCATAAGGAGTGCTTTGACTTCTTTTTTGAAAGAGGACGTTGAGGGATTCAGTCTGATTTCTGGAGGCAGGGCGTTCCAGATTCTCGTGGCAATACCGGAGAAGGCTCGGTTATAGGTTTTCTTTCTTTGAAATTTTGTGGTTTCAGCAGTAAAGTGCTAGAGCTCCTCAAAGATCTGCACCCACCTGAGAGTTCCAGTTTCCGGGCGAGGTACAGAGGAGTGTTAAGGTGAAGGGCTTTGTGAGCCATGCAAGCAATTTTAAGATGAATCCTAGCCTCAAAAGGAAGCCAGTTTAGAGATTTCAAATCCGGCGTGATGTGGTTATTTCTTTTGGATCCTGTGATGAGCCTAGCCGCCGAGTTCAGAGTGGCCCTCAGTGGTGCCGACATGTAGCTCGGAAGACCACAGAGAGTTGAGCTCCCATACTCCAATCTGGAGATGACTGGTGCTTGAACAGCGGACTTGAGGTCTTCCAGCGGAAGGAAGGAATTTAACTTTCTTAGTATGCTCATTTGGAAGTTCGCTCCTTTTGTGGCAGCGCTGATGTGCTCCTGCATGCTCAGGGCCTTATCAAGTATTATTCCGAGAGATTTGGTAGAGTCAATGATGTGTGGAACACAGTTGAGAGCCGTAAGCTGCTTCATGTATTCAATGATA